>PVIA01001885.1:0-242389 GCA_004024845.1 Tonatia bakeri
GGACAGAGTCTGCTCGGCTCTCTCGGACGACCTCCGCGTCCAGCTGGGTCCCTTCTGGCCTCCTACCGTCAGTTCATTCAATATCTGGATAACTTCTGATGCCCTATTTTCATAAATGTTGCGATATCCGTGGTCTCCTAGTCTGATTCTCCTCAGATCGGCCAAATTCTCCCCTGCGCACCGGAGAGGGGGATTAAGAATCCACCTCTCAAGCCGCCATCTTCCCTCTCCTAAAACCAGTATTTTTATATTAATGAAAATTCTCCTGTTTCCTCCTCTGTGGAAGACTTATCCAGTTTCTATTGCATGGGACGTTGTGACAATAGCCCCATATAAAATGAGTTGGGATTTCTCTTTCACTGCATTCATCCCTTTAACTGAAGATACAATAATGATGACAAATGATGAATATGGCTAAAACAAAGCTGTCACCTATTAAGCACTTGATATGTTAAGAGTTTTACATTTATTATTTTATTCAGTCATCACAACAACTCTGTTAGGTTCAACCCATTACCTCAGTTTTAATGGTAAGGCAATGAGTATTGGAGAGGCTAGATAATTTTCCCAAGGTGACATAGTTATGAAGAGATGTAGCTAAGTTACAAAGGCTTACTTACCTACCTTCTAAATATACCTATCAATTTGAACCTGTGACTTTGCAGATTCTATAAAATGCTACTTGATGGTGACCCTTTTGATTACCAGCAATTTCACTTGCCAAAGTCATATCAATATTATCTATCATACGATTTTGAGCTAAATATTTTTGACACACAGTACTGTGTTGTTAGGAGCATCAAATGCTAATGAAGAGCCAGCCACTTTTAAAGTTTTCTGTGAATGCTAGTTTCTGTCGGTCACTGCCCTGTCTGCAATTACTTTTTCTACCACATGGTGCCGCTTTTGGAGACGAATCTTGCATTGTCTGACTGATTCCCCTGTGGCTTGACTTTGTGATGCTTTTGCTGGTCTAAATCCTACTGCAGTAGTGTCCTTGGCAGATGTGGGCATCAGCCATATGCTGAGCTAAACCAGCTGTCCTCCCAGGGGACCTTAGATAATAACCTAGTTCTAATTCCTATTTCTTGGCAGGACAGTATTTGAACTTTCTGCTATCTAAAATGAATAGCTACATCACAGTTTTATAGTAGCTGGTGTGCTAAGGTATAAAAAAGAGACACACAGAACCACTAAATAAATCAGTGAGTGCATAAATTATTTCTTACATGTAATAATCTCTTGGGGAGGCAGTAGACACAGTGGTAAAGAACTTGGGCATTCCTGCCAACTGAGTTCAAATCTTGTCTTCACCACTTATAGCATGAGTAATTTGGGGCAAATATTTTAATTTCTGAGCCCCAAAATTCTTCATTTGTAAATACCAACCTGTGCATGAGTTGGTTGTGATGCTTGACTAAAAAATTTGTATAAGTACTCATAAAGTTCTCAGTAAATGATTACTCTTATTAATTAGTCTCTGTGCTCTGGGCTGGGCTTTCATACAGTCAGTTCTGCTATGATGCTTGTTTACATTTTTTCCTAATGAAATGGCTCTATTAGAAAACAATTGGAGTATAATGCAAATTTTACATTTGAGTATGCTGAATTTTGTCAAGAACAAACATTTTGTGAACTCAGCTGAACAAAGACATTTAGGAATACGCAAAATGCACATACTTTAAACACCCGCCATCCACCTCAGGTGGTCATGGATGTCATGAACCACACCATCCATGTGGTACTACAACTTTCTGTCCTATTTCAGATAACTTCCTTCCACTACTGCATGGAACAAATTACCAGCTGCAACCCTTTCCATGCCCGCTTCTACAAGCAAATGCCAGGTCTTTCTCAAGGTAAACTGCCATATTTATTGTAGTACTATGTGTTCCTAAAATGTTTAACCTATGTGTTCCTAAAATGTTTAACATGTGTAAAAATGTGTTACCACTTTTATGAGGGTCCTATCTTTTTGAGAAATGTGTCACTGATGAAGATTTTGAGTGTTGTATTCCAACACCTTTTCTTTCCCACATGTTCTGTGAGTTTTACTGTGTAAGTTTGCACAGTGCAGTGAGTTTTAGGAATGCACGTGCTGTGTTATAGCAGGACTGATGGTACTGCCCATTCATCTGTGAAATGCTGCTCCTGTTCTCAAAGGGGGCTTGCAGTTATGTGGGGTGACTTGTACTAAGATTTGACTCAGATCACTGGTGCCCAATCCAAATGCTAATATAGTTTAACTGCAGAATGAGTGTGCTATGCTGAGCACGGCCAAGGCCCTTGCCTGTTGGAAACTTCCTTGGTTTCTCAGAGAAGCTAAATGAAAGCCATGGTTGGCACAGCCTGATATCCTGATATGTAATGACATTTCTTTAGATGAAATTGCCGTAATAAAGCTTGCCAGCACTCATTTCTCTCTTCATCTTTTTTTCATCTCTTGTGTGCTTGAATCTCTGAAGATGGGCGTGTGATACCATCCTTCTGCTTGAATTGGCAGCTACTTCTGGTAGTAATGATGCCTCAAATTGGCATGGTGTTCTAAGATTTTTTTCAATGTACGTGTACAATTAATTAGTCTACTTTATTATTTGAAATATCTGGGGAGGTTGGTAAGATGTGTGGCAATAACACGTAAATATATATGACCATTTTCCATTTCATACCATGGCAGATCTTATTAGTCAATCCTAAATTTCTTTGCTTGCTGAGCTTGCATTCTTCTTGAGACAGTGCTCCACATAGCTCTTGCCAATGGGTTGGCAATAGGAAATGACCTTTATTTGCCTGCTAAGACTTTAGAGCTCCTTAGGGCAGAATATATCTCTAGTCTCTATCACAGCAGGCATGAACAAATGTTAGGTGGACCAAATGACTGAGGAAACTGTCAAGGCAGGTTACGTGATGTTCCGATCGATGGTGGGGAAGTCTATATTTTATGATATGCATTAGGCACATATATTTGGATATTTATTATGTCCATTTTCTGGCAGATATCAACATAATGCTATGTTCTAAAAAGAGTAGTGATGATGACAACTTTTAGACAAGTGAAAATAAAGGGTCTTGAGGAAAGGGTTTTCTTCTTTTAATGTTCACTAATGGAATGCTAGTGGGTTGATTTCTTGTAGCATTTCTTTCATCTTTTCCTCAGGTGAAGCAGCAGGAGAGTTTATATTCCCCATACCTTGTCCCCTAATGGGGGTACTATAATTTATTGAATAAATGATCAATTAAAAGAGAAGTTTATGCTCTTAAACACTGCTCTCTAAGCAAAGAACTAAACTATAGGAACATAAACCTCTTGAGAGTTGGAGTACTAGGCTGTGAAGTTAGAAAAATAGGTGATAAAAGATGAGGAGGAAGTATTAAACACCTTAATATGCTTGAAGCAAGAGCATCTTCTGACCACCCCCCTGCCCTCAATTTTGCTAGCCAAGGGGCTGTCTCTCCTGCCAAGTCACACTGAATCCCTTCACCATGTCTCATCTCTGCATTTCTCACAATCTAAAACCATTGTGTTCCTTTGTTCCTTCATTAGAATGTACACTCCATGAGAGCAGGGATTTTTTTAAAAAATTTCATTGTTGTTCAATTACAGTTATCCCCATTCCCCTTCCAGCCATTGCTCTCATGTGTTTAGTGTTGCATTCATGGCACTTAGAACAGTGTCCAGCCCTTAATAAGTATTTGTGAAATAAGTGAATGCAAGCCGAATATCAGTCAAAATTGTGCATTCAAAAGAGATATGAAAGGAAACTTCACATGACCCAAACTGTGTGGCCTACAGTTGGTTCATTCTTTCTGTGGATGCACTAAGCAGAGTTGCTTCTAGACTTTGACTTCTTTGAATGAAGAAGTGAATCTGTGTACAAAACTTTTGTGGATATATATTCATTTCTCTCAGGGAACTCTCTAGGAGTAGAATTTCTGAGCCATATGATAAATGGAAGCCTACTTTTATAAGCAATTACCAAACTGTTTTTGCAAGGCTGTTTCATCATTTTTCATTGCCATCGGCAGTTCAGTTTTTATACCTTGCTGTCAAGAGTGGGTATTGTCAGTTCTTAAAATTTAGCCCTTCAGAGAGTAGGCAGTGGTATCTCATTGTGCTCTTAATTTGAATTTCTTTAATGACAAAAGATATTGATTTATGTTCTAATTGGCCATTCATGACTTATGTGTTTAAATTTTTTTATCATTTTTTAAAATTGGATTGTTAATCTTATTGAATTTTATGTGTTCTCTGTATGTTTTAGATACAAATATGCTGATAGATATATATGTTATGAATATTTTCTCTCAGTATGTAGTGTATCATTTACTTTTTTTACTGATAACTTTTGAAGAGCAGATGTTTTTAATTTTTATGAACTTCATTTTATCAGTTTTCCCATGATTCATACTTCTTTTATTCTGTTTACTTACCTCAAACTTGCAAAAATTGTTTTCTAACTTAAGTTTATAGTTTTAGCTCTTACATTTAAGTGTATGAGGCATTTTGAATTAATTTTTGTTGATGATATGATTGTAGGATAAGGTGCTTGTTTTTTAAAAAATGACTATATCTAGTGATTTCAGCTTCATTTGTTGGAAAGATTTTTACTAACTCGTTCACTTTGACTCCTTTGTTATAAGTCATTTGTCTGTATATACCTGTGTATATTTCTGTCCCATATCTATGTCCATGCTTATGCTCTTTTCACACTGTCCTGATAACATGAACTTACTACTAAGTCTTGAAATCAGGTAGTATAAGCTCTCCAACTTTATTCCTCTATATCAAAGTAGTTTGGGCTAGTCCTTTAAGTTTTAGAATCAGCCTATCAATTTCTATGAAAAGCATGCTTGGATTAGATTGAGATTACCTGGAATCAATTAGTCTATTTGGGGAAAAAATGATATGTTAACTATATTAAGACTTGCAATCCTTTAAAATGGCACATCTCTCCATTTAATTAGGTCTTTTTAAATTTTTGTGAGCTATATATTTTTGTTTTTAGTATATTAGTTTATTCATGTTTTGCACTTCATAAATGGGTGTTCTTTTTTCTTCAAAAAATAACCTTTTATTTTAGAATGTTTTAGACTTACAGAAACATTGGAAGAATAGTAAAAAGGATTCCTGTACATTGCTCATCCAATTTTCCCATTGATTAACATTTTATATTATCATTTTACCTTTGTTACAACTAAGCAATCAGCATTGGTACATTGCTTTGAACTAAACTCCGACTTTGCTCAAATGTCACCGTTTTTCTAATCACACTAGTTTTTCGTTCCAGGATCCCGTCCATCACACCACATTGCATTTAGTCATCGTGTCTCCTTAGTCTCCTCTGTCTTTGGCAGTTGCTCGGACTCTCCCTGTTGCTATGACTCTTACCGTTTGAGGAGTACGGATCAGGCATTTTGTATAGACTACCCCTTATTTGGAATTTGCTCGATGTAATTAGACATAAAGTATCAGTCTCATTATATCTACCACTACCTTCCTGATTTTGTCAGTTTTTGAGCTAGAAGGATGGGCCATAGTTTCAAATATTTTTGTTTTAGCTTTGGATTGAACTCCAGGAGGACCCCTGAACCCTATTTTCTTGTCCTTCCTGTACTGATGCTTTCTTGGCAAAATCTGAGGGCATGAAAGAGGGGTGTGAAACTTGTTGGGATGAGTCATTTGTTTTTGTATTTGAATTCAGTTCTGCAAGTCCGTGTTTTTAATCTAAGGCCTGACTGGTTTCTTCTTATCTGGTTTATGGTTGAAGCCCACTCCTGTCCATCTGTATCCAAACTGAAGCTTCGGCTCTTCTCACTTACAAAAGCCTCTTTTTTCTTTGTAATTCCATCATTCAAGACTTCTAACTGCTCTTTACCAGCTCCTTAGAACAGTATGATTTCAAAACTTTTGTCTGTTGTTTTCTTGTTTTTAACACAAGAGAACTGCTCATCCTGTCTTTCCATACCCTAAACAGAGTAAAAGTTACATATGTTTGAGCATTTTCTTGGCCTTGTTTATTCCTTTTTCCCTCCTTTCTTTCCTTTGTTGAATTGCTTGATTTCTTTTCTTTTCTAAAAAAAGATTGTATTTATTTATTTTTAGAGAGGGAAAGGGAGGGAGAAAGAGAGAGAGAGAAACATTGATAGTTGGTTGTCTCTTGCATGCCCTCAAACGAGGACCTGGCCCACAACCCAGGCATGTGCCCTGATCAGGAATGGAACCAGTGACCTTTTAGTTAGCAGAGCAATGCCCAGACCACTAAGCAATACCAGTCAGGGCTTGATTTCTTTTCTTTATAATTTGCCATCTTTTTTTTTAATCTCTTCACTGGTTTGCAAGTTATGTATTTCTTTTATATTTTTTAGTGTCAACAAAATATTTTAACATGGTTGCTTAACTTAAAAGTGAAGTATATGTCATGTTTAACTCCCCTTAACCCACCTTTAATTATGTATATTATTATAATCTTATGCTTTGTCTCACCCTTTTTATCCTAAAAATTAGTAATTATTATTTATACACCCAGTTCTTGCCTTAGATTTTCCCAATTTGCTCACCATTGTTTCTCTCATCCCACTCTCTCATAGGAGGTTCAGATTGCTTCTCTCTGTGATTCACTCTTTGATAGTTCTTTCAGCAAGGGACTTTAAGTGATGAGTTCTTGCGACTGTGTAAAACTATATTTATTTTATCCTCTGCTCTCACACTTGAATGGTAATTTAGCTGAGGGGAAAATTCTAGGCTTACTATTTATTTTCATTCACTATTTTTGGTGTATTCTATTTTCTTCTTACCTATACTGTTGTTTTTGAGAAGTTTCTTACCAGTTAAAAGTCCCATCTCTTGGCTCATAATGTAGTTTTCTTCTTACCTGCTTTTAAGATGTTCTCATTCTCTTTGACGTCCTTGTAGATTTAATGTGACATATCTAGATGTGGATTAACTTTAATTTACATTTTTAATGCTTATATAATAGTTCAGTGTACTACTGATACATAATTTGTTAAATGGGCTCATGTCAGTAGATATTTAGATTGTTCTTATTAATTAATTAATTTATTTATTTATTGTTGTACAAGTACAGTTGTCTCCATTTTCCTGCCCCCACCCTCAATCCTACTCCCTTTGGCTTTGTCCATGGGTCCTTTATCCATGTTCCTAGATGCCCCTTCCCCTTTTTTCCCCCATTATCCCCTTACCCCTACCCCTCTGGTTAGATTGCTTCTATTCTTTTATTATATGAAAAGTACTCTAGTGATCATCCTAGTAAAATATCCTTGTACCTGATTTTTTAAAAAAATATTTTATTTTAATTGTTGTTCAAGTACAGTTTTATGTCTTTTACTCCCATCCCACTCCAAGTTTTTGTCCATGTGTCCTTTATATTTGTTCCTGTAAACCCTTCCACTTTTCCCCTGAAATTCCCTCCCCTCCCCTCCGGTCACTGTCACCCTATTCTCTATTTCAGTATCTTTGGTAATATTTTGCTTTTTTGTTTGTTTCATTGTTTACGTTCCTGTTAAAAGTGAGATCATATGGTATTTGTCTTTCACCACCTGGCTTATTTCACTTAGCATAATGCTTTCCAGTTCCATCCATGCTGTTGCAAAGGGTAGGAGCTTCTTCTTTCTTTCTGCTGCATAGAATTCCATTGTGTAAATGAACCATAGCTTTTTGATCCATCCATTTACTGATGGGCATCTAGGTTGCTTCCAAGACTTGACTATTGTAAATTGTGCTGCTATGAACATTGAGGTGCATAGGTTCTTTTGGATTGGTGTTTCAGGGTTCTTAGGATATAATCCTAGCAGTGGAATTGCTGGGTCAAAAGACAGATCCATGCTTAGTTTTCTGAGAAAATTCCATATTGTTTTCCATAGTGGTTGTACCAATCAGCATTCCAACCAACAGTGCACTAGGGTTTCCTTTTCTCCACAACCTCTCCAACACTTATTGTTTGTTGCTTTGTTTATGATGGCCATTCTGACCAGTGTGAAGTGGTATCTCACTGTGGTTTTGATTTGCATCTCTCTGATAGCTAGCGATATTGAGCATCTTTTCATGTGTCTCTGTATCTTCTGTATCCTCTGTATGTCCTCCTTGGAGAAGTGTCTGTTCAAGTCTTTTGCCCATTTTTTAATTGAGTTGCTTGTCTTCTTAGAGTGAAGTCATGTAAATTCTTTATACATTTTGGGATTAAACCCTTGCCTGAGGTAATATTGGCAAATATGTTTTCCCATACAGTTGGTTCTCTTTTTATTTTAATACTGTATTCTTTAGTTGTGCAGAAGATTTTTATGTTACATTATTTTAGTTACCAGAACTTTATGATGTATTTTAATACTGAGGAGCTTGATAAATCTCTACTATAGCATTATTCTTTTCTTTAATGTTTTTCTTGCAATTCTTACTATTTTTTAGACTAATAATTTTTTGAGTACCAAACTAATGAGATGGCATTTATTTTATAGATTAGTCTTAGAAAAAAATGATATAATATTATATCTCCCTATCCAAGTGTTTTTATGGTATATCTCTTAATTTATATATCTTTATTTTGTATCCTGGTATAATTTATATGTAAATTAAGGAGGTCCTACATCTTGTTTTATTTATAGGTATCTCATATCTTTTGTGACATTTGAGTGGGTTTAGAAACAAAGTATTGCATTAAAATTTATTTATTCTTGTACATTTATTCAATTTTGGTTTTGGCTGTGTTAGTTTTTTTTTAATGAATTCTTTTGGATTTTCTGGGTTTAAAATAAACAACACATAACTTGGAAAAAAGCCTATGCTATGCTCTTTCTTCCTAATATCTTTACTTTTTACATAAAGTAAGGATAGTGATATCACTACTATTATTTAACATTAAAAATAGCCAATATCCTTTTCTTAACTTAATTGGTAATCATAGCAATTCTTCAAAATACAAAGTACTGCTAGCTGATAAAAGATATTTAAAACATACATTTAAAAATATCCTGTTTTTTAAGGAGTCTTTCTAAAGTGGAAAACAACTGTAATTGTGTTAAATACTCTTTTAATTATAAAATATATCATACATACAAAATTTTGTAAAGTATGTTAGCACAGCTCAAGGAATAATGACAGGAACCCCAGGTCCCAAATGCCCACATTAAACACACACATGTGCACACACAATTTACACTACCTTCCAAGCTTTCTCTTAATACTTCCCTGAGGCCTCTCCTCCTTCACTTTACTCAGGGTAAGCAATATTCAAAATATTGGATTGTTCATTTTCTTTCTTTTCTTTGTAGTTGTATCACTATTGACTAGTCTATAAACAATAAATTTATTAATTTACTTAAAGTTAAGCTTGATGTAAATGGATTAGGTTGCTTGCATTCTTTTGTAACTTGCTTTTTCACTTACTGTTCTTGAGATTCTCCTGTGTTAATACACCAGGCTCTAGTTTAGCCCTTGTAACTGTTGTTATATACTATCCATTGTAGAAATGTACCACAATGTCCCTGGCTGGTGTGGTTCAGTGGTTGGAGCATTATTTCGTGGACTGAAAGATTGCAGGCTTAATTGTCCATCAGGGCATATGTGTGGGTCATGGGTTCAGTCCCCATTTGGGGTGCATATGAGAGGCAACTGATCGATGTTTCTCATGTGAATGTTTCTCTCTCTCTTCCTCTCTCTCCCTCTTCCTTCCCCTCTCTCTAAAATCAATGAGCACGTCCTAGGGTGAGGATAAAATGGAGATACCTCAAAGTTAAAAATGAAAATGCCTTTTGACCCACCAATCCCATTTCTGGGAATGTATTTGAAGAAACCCAAAACACTAATTCTAAGGAACATAAGCACCCCTATGTTCACTGAAACTTTATTTACAATCTCCAAGATATGGAAGCAGCCCAAGTGTCCATCAATAGATGAATGGATAAAACAACAATTGAACATTTACATGTTGGAATATTATTCAGCTGTAAAAAAAAAGAAAAGAAAATTTTACCCTTTGTAACAGCACGGATGAACCTGGAGAACATTATGCTAAGTGAAATAAGCCAGTCAGAGAAATACAAATACCATATGATTCACTCATATGTGGAATCTAATGAACAAACTGAATGAACAAGCGGAAAGAAACAGACTCAGATAGTGAGCAGGATGACATCTATGGGGGGATGAGGGGGTAGTAGGATGGAGCAAAAAGGATAAAGGACTCAGGGATATGGACTAAGGTGGGGTGACTGCTATGTAGAAGGGGAGGGGGTTATAAGAGGAATAAATGGTAATGGAAAAAATACAGTAAAAAAAAAAAAAGAGAGAAGAAATGTACCATAAGATATCTATCCATTCTGCTGTAGATGGACTTTTGGATTGTTTCCAGTTTTCACTTTTATGAACAATCTTGCCATATTGGTTTTGTATATGTTCCCTGGCACATATTTGTAGTCAAGGTTAGATTGGCCTAATAAAAAGTTTCTGAGAGAGCATTTCTTGTATGTGTTTTCCAACCAGTGATTAGAATTGATGGATCTTGGTGCCTGACCATGGCAACCTTTACTGAGTAGTGCCAAAATATTTTTTAAAGTTGCTGTTCCAATCCATATTCCATTAACAATGTAGTAAGAATTTCCATAGCTCCTCATTCTTGCCTATATCTGGTACTGTTGGACTTTTTAATCATTGCCATTGCAAAGTTACATATCAATATGGTTTTAATTAACAGTTATCTCATTACTAATTGAGACTGATCAACTTTGAAGATGCATGTGGCCTATTTCCTCCCTATTAAATGCCTTTTTATGATTTGTTTCTATTGAGTCATGACTTTTCATCACTGGTTTATAGAAATCCCTTATCTTTGACACTAATCCTGTTGATTATGGGTTGCAAATCTTTGCCCAGTTTGTTGTTCTTCATGAAAAATTCCCAAATTGTTAAAATGTTCAGTCTTTTCTTCTATGGTTTCTTGTATGGTGCTTATGTCTTACTTAAAAATTGCTTTTCTTACTAAAACAATGAAATTATTCTCTTATATTGATTTTTAAAAATATTTATAGGTGAAATACTTTCAACTTTTATCACTAAGGATATTATTTGTGGTAGTTTTATTATGGGTTCATTTCATTTGGGTTGAATTTTATGAAAAAAACTTTTTGCATTACTTTTGGGGATTTTCTTCTAATTTGTTAATATGACAAATTGCATTAATCTATTTTCTTTATTAAATCAAGGTTACAATTTTTGACCAAACCAGAATTGGTAATGGTATTTTATTGTTTTTATGTATTCCTGAATTTGTTTTCCTAATATTTTATTTACATTTTTTTTGTTTATGCTCATAAGTAAAATTGGCCTGTTATACTAGTCCTGTCTTGTTTGCAGTCAAGGTTAGATTAGCCTGCTAAAAATAATTCTCTGAAACCATCTTTGTAAATTTGAAATGATCTGTTCTTGTCTGTTTGGTAGAACATGCCTATAAAGTTATCTGGGTCCAATCTTTGTGTAATGTTTTAAGCTTTTGGTATAATTTTAAAATGCTTATAGCATTATTACTATGTTCTTTTCTTTCCTAAGTCAATTTTGATAGACTTTTTTTCTAGGAAATTATCCATTCTATCAAAATGTATAAGTTTATTGGTATACAGGTATCCATAATAACCGATTAACTATTAATCTCTGTGGCATCTGTAGTAATATTTTTCACTCCTAATATTATTTGCATATTATTTTTATTAATATTGGCAATAATTTTCTGTTTATTAGTCTTTAAAGAACAACTCTCGAGCTAGTTGATCTTCACTGTTGTGTATTCAGTTTCCATTTTATTAATTTTTGCTTTTATTTTTATTTTTGCTTTTTTTCCTATTTTCTAAGTGTTTTATCCTGATCTTTTCCTGCTTAAATCTGTCTCAGGAGTGCTAGTTCATTAATTTGGAGACTTTTTTACTTTCTAATGGAGCATTAAAAATAAAATTCCCTGTAATACTATCTTGGATGCTTCCCACATGTATTTTCTGATTTTCATTATTTTTGACACATTAGTTGTTTGTTTTTTTTTAATTCCCAAATTTATACAGTTTTTTAAAATTTATTCCACTCCCATACATTTTCTAATTTAAGTGAATGTTGGTCAGAGGATGGAGTGCAGATGACATCAAGTTTCTGAACTTCTAGAGGCCAGTTTTATGGGACAACATGTGCCCAGTTTTTGTGCTTGAAAGGAGTGTGTCTGCTTCAATTGCCAGGTTCAATGTTCTATGTAACCTTTTAAATCAGGATTGTTCATTGTCTTTTTCAATTTTAATGATTTCTCGGTCTACTCAATCTGTTGATTATTGAGAGAGGTGTGTTAAAGAAAATTTCTGTTATGTTGATTGATTTGCCCAGTTCTTGCAGGTCTATGATTTTTTGTTTTTATACGGAGTATGTAACTGAGTTTTTTAATCCAGCTCTGCCTGGCAGTGTGTCTTCTGTCTGTAGACATTCATCCATTTATATAGACTTATACACATTTATTTTTCTATCTTGTTATATGCTTTTGCTTTATCTTACTTCTGATTCTTTCTTCTTCTTCTGCATTTTGTTTTCTTATTCCATTTTTCTCTGTTATTTCTTTGGTGGATGTATGTTCCATGGTTATTCTTTTTGTAGTTATACTAGAAGTTTTAATAAACATATGTAGCTTAACAAAATCTAAGTTTAATTAACATATTCCCATTTTTCTAAAAAATCCACAAAGTGTAAGATAATTTCACTCTCAGATTACCCTCCTTTTGATTATTAGTATCGAGTGTTTTTGTTTCAGCTGGAGTTCTTTTACTATTATAGGCCGGTATTTTCATTTCAGCTATTATTTTTGCTTTGCCCCATTCAATTTGGTATATTGTTATTATTATTTTATACAATCATTGCATTAGTTCACATATTTATTACTGCTATTACTTATCCTTTCTACTTATATCATATTTTCATATGGAATAATTTTCTTTTATCCAACACACTTTTTAGAATTTAAATTTTAAGGAAAATTTATAGGTTATTATTTTGTAGATAAATATTCTGTTTCTATGTGTCTTTATTTTATCATCATTATTAAAAGAGAGTTTCCCGGGATATGGATCTCTAGGCTAATAGTACTTTTCTCAGCCCATTGCAGGTTTTCCACTTTTCTGGGCACTCTTGTGGATGAGAAGTCAGCAGTGATTCTAACGGCTGTTTCTCTGTAATCAATGTATATTTAATCATTGCCTGCTTTTAATATTATTTGGTATTTTTGCTCTTTCTGGCAATTTCACTGTGATACATCTATGGTAAATCCTAAGTCTGAAAACTGGTAACATTATCTCTTTGGTAGTACTCCTCCTTTATTTTGTCTTTATCACCCTCCAGAACTTGAATTAGATTTGTGTTAAACCTTTTTCATCCTATTAATGCAGACACCAGCCTGCAGTGTCCACATCATTATGGATGGAATGAGACATTCACATGAACTACTGAGTCCAGTGGAGGAAAAGGGACAGCATGGCTTTTCTTTCAAGGGGAGCAAAAGCCGTTGCCTCCGCCATGACAGGCCTTTATTTCTATCTCTGAGCACATTACAAGATGTTCCTCATTTACTATGCCCAGGCCCACTTTAGGTGGTTACCTTTTTCAGAAAACAAAGGAGTCAATGCTGCTAATCACATCACAGAAGAGGGATATTTACAACTGAAAAGGCAAAAGCGGTTGAATCAGTTACACTCATCCTTGGAAGGTTTAGCATGGATTTTAGGAAGTTACTTTGCAGTAAATTTCCTCAGTTTAGGGTGAGGGAGTTTTTTAGCAAGAGCAAGACTCAAAGCAGCCTAGGCACATTGCAGGCCTGATTCCCCACAGGAAAACCTAACTGTGGGCGTGGGTCTTGTGCATCTCTGAGTGGGAGCTGGGCCCATGCCACGCAGAACAGTGTCCTACATCCCATGTTCTATGTCTCTTCATTTCATGTGCTTATCATTCACCTTTTTATCTTTGGGCTACATTTGGAATACTTTTCTGTCTTCCATTTTATTAATTCCCTCTTTGGCTCCAAGCTCTAGTTCAAATGCAGCAATGTGTTGCCACCTTTATTTGTTGAGTAATGTGCCTCCATTGGTAGAAATCATAGGCATTACCATAAAAAGCAATGTCATTCTCCAGATGAAGATCAGGCCTGTCCAGTGTTACATCTAGAGACAATGGGCTTACTGAGAGAAATACAGGCTCTGCTTGGCAATACAATTAATTACCATGTTGATGGACCACATGCCACACCATTTCATGCTTATCCTACTTTCCCAATAGACATCTGAGTATTACTAGCCAACTCTTTGGTAGGTAAGGCCAACAGCCCAACTGAGTTACTACTACCAATATGTGTATCTGTAATTGGCCACATCAGAGGATGAAATCAATAATTACAGGCTTCATGCTTGCAACAAAGAATATAATTTTATCGTAATATTGATAACAGTTCTATACTCCACTCTATGACCACTAGAAAATGATTTTCTTCCCTGGGGAAAAGACAAGCCTGTCTGGCCCAGTAAGCATGTTAGCCTCTCTCTTGTCCATCTTTGTCCAGTGTGGGAGGACTTTTTCTTCAGGCTGCTCTCCTTGGCACAGTACTCTTTTGGTGTTAAAGGGCATTAATCTGAAACTACTCAAATGAGCAGTTTCTGCTACCATGAAATTTGTAAACCGAGTAGATTATCCAAAGTGATTTGGTGGTTTGTTTTGTAACTTCCAGAAAGACATAAAACAGCAGTACAGTTCTGCTGACCCTTGTCCCATTTTTCTGCTCTTGCTGTGTTTCATGGAGCATTTGGTCTGTAATTGAAAAACTGTCTTGGAGTAGATGTTTGAAGCAATTGTTGAAGGCCTCCATAGGGGAAAACATTCTGAATTGCGCAGAACTTTGGAGGTCTTTAGAGAGGACAGGTTCCCTGCCCAGGGTCACTCCACCGGTCAGGTCCAGGCTTATCTTATCACTCCCAGTGAGAATTGCTGTTACATTTTTTTATTCTTCAGGCTCAAGCCTTTGTTGAGTGAGCAACACTAATTTTGCTCTTAAGAGGTCATTGTGGTTTTGGTTGGCATAATCCACCTTCCTTTGCTCGTCACTCCCTCCAACAGCAGTGATGAGTCCCTTGCCATGTTTTCATGTTTTTGTACTCCTGTAGCCCAGTGATTACAATGGCCTATGATTCATTCAGGAACACACTGTTGGGAATGTCAGAAAAGAGGCACATTCTCCTTCCCATTGAGCTAGAACCTACTGTGATGGCAGCAGAAGCCGTAGTGGCCTTCTTGCTGCCATGGGGATAAAGTCTGTGTGACAGTGGGACCCCTCTAGGTCCTGGCAATACTTTCCGAGCATTTGGAACCAGCCATGCCTGAAGTCATCCCTCCTCTGGTCTTATCAATTTCTTAATTCAATCAAACCATGACTTAGAGAGTCCTGGTATGTTTTAATCAAGCTATCCCTAGATTCTAATCAAGGGACCACATGGATCCATTTATTAGGAATTTTGTTAAGGCTAATTATTGTGATGTTAAGTTTTATGTGTTGACCTGGCTGGGCTAAGGGATGCCCAGAGAGCTGGGAAAACATTATTTCTGGGGTGTCTGTGAGGATGTTTTTGGAAGAGATTAGTATTGGAATGGGTAAATTAAATAAAGCTTACTCCTACCAAGATAGATGGGCTTCAAGAAATTCTGGGAGGGCCTGAATAGAACAAAAAGGTAGAGAAAAGGTAAGTTTGCTTTTTTAATTTGAGCCAAAACACCCATTTTCTCCTGCCCTTGGAGATCTGTGTTCCTTGTTTTCTGGCCTTCAGACTCAGACTGGGACTTACACTATCAGCTCCTGGATTCTCAGGCCTTTGGTTTTGTACGGAATTACACCACTAGATTTCCTGGGTCTCCAACTGACAGAAGCAGAGGATTTCTCAGCCTCCAGAATCACAGTTCCTATAATAAATCTCCTCTTATCTATATCCTCTTATCTATCTCCTCACTTGGGAGGGTGAAGTCAGCACCTTAGCTTCTCAGTGGGAAGCCCTAAATAGCCACCTCTGGAAATAGGCTCCTGCAGGTGGCCCCACAACTTTGGCAAGGATTTGGGCTCTAGCCTCAAGGTGGACCTTGAACCCGTGGCAGTTGTGCCTCTCTGTTTCTGACTTTCCTCACAGTAACTAATGACTGGTCCCTCCCTTCCAAATCCTTGAATTTATTTTATGTTTTCCTCAAAATGTCTAGGGTAAGTGTGACACCAGCACATAAATCTTAAAGTCAGAGGGCCAGTGGGCAAACAGATCAGGGAGGAGGAAGCCCAGATACACACAGGAAAAGCTTCCCATTTGCATCAGCCCCTTTCTGGTGAGCCTTCAGGGCTGCACCACCCTGCCCCCTCCCCTCCCCGCCCCTTCCCACCCCTCCCGACCTTGGCCCCACCCCACATCTAGCACTGACCCAGCCTGACAGAGGCAGCATCTCCTGTTTTTTTTGCTTTTGTTTTTCTGTTTTTTGCTTTTAAAGAAAATTCCTGTCAGGTGTTGCTGAGACTCCTCATTTGTCAGAGTCTTTTAGCACTGACTCAGTTTCCTAGACATTTTAGCTTGAGGTGGACATGCATTTTCTCAGCAGAGCAGTGTGAAGACAAATTGTGAGGTTGGCCTGTCTCCCACCAACACTACTCCTCGACTTCCTGCTGCCAAAATCTGACAGGTCTCCACTCTTCACCACCCTAAACACTTTTAAAACAAACATAAAAATTAAAGAAATTTAGTTGAACTTGGTGTGTGTGTAGATATGGCCCCAAAGTATCCAAAAATACTGAAGGTTGGAAGCAGAGGAAGTAGTTCAAAAGTTCAAGAACTTGGGAACTCATTTTAATTAACTCGTCACAGGACCCCTAACTTTTGGCATGGGTCACTCCTTGCCTTCTTTGAATTAAGAGTTCAATGCTCCATTGCCAGGTAGGCTCACCTTGACCACCCTGTGTATGATGGTAAAACTGAGCCCTTGATTACCCTTAATCAGTTCTATTTTTTAATAAAAAAATAGTGAACACCTTCTAATGTTCCACATAATTTATTTTCATCAGGCTTATTTTTTATTGACTGTCTTCTCTTTTAGAATGTAAGCTCCATGATTCAGGGGCTTTATCTGTTTTGTTCACACTGACACATGGAAACCACTGAAAAATATTTACTGACTGTACAAAGAAATGAATAAATGAACAAATAAGTGGGCCAACAGTACTTGCTGAAGGGTGTGGATTAGAATATAGATTTCAGGCTTAGCTCTCTGCTCTCTTTCAAAGGGTTTAGTACTGAAGAATTTTGAATAGTCAGAGGTAGCAGGTTTGGAAATGATTTTTTGGGGAAGGTAGTGAGCATTCGGGGACTGGAGACATTCACATGGCAAGGAGGATAAAGAGAAAATCCAGGCCCCTTGATGCTCAGGTGCTCTCTAGGTTCTTTAAGGCTCTATCAGATTCTGTGGTGCCAAGACTTTTGTTGCATTAGCTGGTGCGTTTCCCAGTTCTAGAGGACAAACTGCAGCTCTCAACCAGGTCAAGGAAAGGTTGGCAAAGTGGTGGACCTGAAGAGCCTCTTCCCAGGATCCACTGCACTCAAGAGTGGGAGGAATGTGCCAGGATACGTGTTGTTTAAGTCATATGCTCTTGGTTGCTAGGAGCAGAACACCCAACTCCAGTTTAAACATAAACAAAAAAGGAATTTTTACTGATAACCACTAAATCAAGAAGTATCTGACTTCAAGTATGCTTAGACCTAGGACCTTAAATGCTACATTTAGGAATTTTCTTGTTTCCATCTGTCTGCTCTGCCTACTGCAATACTGATTTTGTTTTTGGTATCCTCATTGCTTGCTTCACTACTCTAAACTCTCATGATTACAACAAGTTGAAAGTTGAGAGTCAGCTTTCCCGCCAGCTTAACAATAATTTAGGAATGTTGGCTTGAGGGGTTCAACTTGTGCACCCCCTCAACCAGTCTCTGTGGTCAGGGAAATGAAGGGAGCCAACTGGTAGTGTGCTCTACTCTGAATCTAGGTTTTGAGTCTGTCCCTGGCTGCCAATAAATTAAGAGTAGAAGAGAAGTAGGTCTTCAAATGAAAGTTAGAATGTTATAAGAAGGAAGAGTAGATACTGGGGAGGAAAAAATAGCAAATGACTATTACCATGATAAAAAAGGAATTCCATGTAGAGCAGAGAGACAGAATGGGTCTATCCTGAAGGCCAACTCAAGCTGATTGTCAGTGGCTCTCCAGAATACCATGTTGAGAAATAATCTGAGACAGCCATGGAGAAAAATGGGGTTTGATTGATTAGAAATATCTGCTATGTGCTCAGAAAACAGTTGAGTGTCAGATATTTGTTCTCCTTTATTTGGGCATTAGCCAGTGGAAATGGTTGCAAGTGATAACACGCAGGGAGTGACAATTATTCTAGGCCATGGTCAATTTTGAGACTTATAGTGGGTTTATCTATTAAAGTTCATGTTGCTTTATTATTCACATATCCAGTCAGTACAAAGAGTAAGACTACTTAACAAGGCAAACTCATTGCCATCAATGTTAACCTGTGATGCTCAAGGAAGGTGACATTTAACCTTGTCCTTTTCACTGGTGGCATTGCCAAGTCTATCCATAATGTGTCCCTGACTGGACCTGCCAACTGTCGTTCAGTCAGTAACTACTTGTATGTTCTTTTCCTTTTTTACTCAACAAATGTCAATGGAGCTTTATCTGTGATAGGTACACTTTGATTTCTGTAAGAATTTTGGTAAATATAACCAAACCAACAAAGCTCATTTCACCATTTTCTGTTCTTTGCTTGAAGAATTCTCTTTGTGTGTATGTGTATGTATATATGTGCAAAAGCATGTCACTCTATTTATGGTACACTTTTGGATTGAGCTAAGTAGTCTGCTAAACTTTAGCTCAAGGTTTAGCAGACTATCAGAAAGTATTTTTTTTAAATTTCTTATGTAAGTGTCCTTCTGCCAAGTAGATCATTGTGTGTCTATGAAATTAAGGTGTGGTTATTCCTTTACTGAGTTTTATAATCCTTTCCCAGGGGTTCCAAGTACATCCAAGCACAACATCCATGGTTTTAACAGAGGCAGCAACTTTACCTGGAGGTTCTTAAGCTCTTAAGGATGGGTCAGTGTTGCCCTTTAGGAATCAACCCAGTGGGTCTGCGGCACAGGCATTTAGGAATTTGGGGATGAAATTAAAATTTTGTAAGCATTACATTTCTGAACTGAAAGAATGTAAAAACCCTGTAGGAAAAGAAATCTGTAGTTCCCTCCCTGACAAGGAATGTCTGGCAAAGTAGATTTTGTGATTTTGAAAGGGCCGCCTGTAAATGTTTTTTCATAGCAGAGTTGAAAATCATTATCCTGATACATAGTCATGAGTTCTGATACAGGGTAACCCTTTTCATCAGGATGAGTCCATATTTTTCATGCCTCTGAGGCTTTATTGTCATGAGACAAGAGACCATCTGATGGCGGAATTTCTTCGAGAGTGGGTCCTCAGGGGTCTAGATGCCAAGTGATCAATTTCCACCTGGCTTTGCAGGAAAGAAGAAGCAATGGCTGGGGAGGTATCTAGGAAGGACTCTTGAGCAGGCTCCTGTTTCTGACACCCCTCCACCCACACACACTGCATATAATGGAATAAAGTGATATGAGAGGTGATTTTAAGTGATAAAAATCCAAGACTAACTGAGCTAAACAAAATGGGTTTTACACCTAGAGTTACAAAAGTAATGAAAAAGATCAAGTTTGAAGACAATATTGCCTTAGATAAATCTGGAATAACATGCTGAAACAGAGCCATTATTGATCTGTATCTCTCCACTACTCGGCTCTGCCCTTCTTTGTATTGACTTTATCCCCAAGTAGACTCTTCCCACATGAAAGTAAGATGGATATCAACCTCGTTGGGCCTCATTCTACCAATTCAGTAGCCCCAGTAATCCCCCCAAAATCTCAAGGCTCATTTTCTTTCACTTGACTTGGGTCTTCCTTTCTTTCTTTTTCTTTTTTTTAAAGATTATTTATTTTTAGAAAGAAAGGAAGGGAGGAAGTAAGAGAGGAAGAGAAACATCAACGTGTGGTTGACTCTCATGTGGCTCCCGCTGTGGACCTGGCCCTCAACACAGGCATGTGCCCTGACTGGAAATTGAACCGGTGACCCTTTTGTTTGCAGTCCATGCTCAATCTACTGGGCTACACCAACCAGGGCTTGGGTCTTCTTTTCAGTCATGAAAGTGAGGGATAGAATCAGCCTTATTTAATCTACATGGCCTGAGAATATGAAAAGAACATTTCATAAATGGAAATTTAGGGTAAAGTGTTGAGAATAAGAAATGGGTATATTACATGTAATTAAATTATTGCCATCTTGGAGAAACAAGAAGCCTGAAGATCTTTCAGATTCCCTCTGTTGTTTTATTTATGTGCTTCCATGTATTGATTCATTCATAAACTTTATTGAATGCCCACCATGTAGAAGCACTATGCTAAAAATACAATGGTGAGAAAGCAAAACATGGTCTTTGTCTTCTTGGATGTCCTAACCTGGCAGGAAAGACTGGAATACCATCTGCTATGATCAGTGTGTAAAGTGCTGATGTAGACAGTACATGGTGCCAGGAAAGTACATGGGAAAGGATTTATCTCCATTTTAGAGGCAGTGATAATTTATTTAAGGCCTGAATGTTGAGCAGGAATTGCCAGATTTTATTGGGGCTGGGGTGTATGTGGGCCAGGAGGGAGAAGAGTATTTCTAACAGAGGGAAGAGAATGTGAAATGCCTGGAAGCTAGGGAATGAGGAATATTGTCTGTCTGGGGAACTGAAAGACAAAGTATGTTCTGATACTGAACATGTTCTGTTTCCTCAGATGAGCATTGGGGCAGTGGTCAGTGAAAGAAGTAGGAAACAGGCTGAAGAAATTGGTGTAACTCCTCAATCCAATGGCCTGTCTTGCTACATTGTGAACTGAGATCTCTCCTTGGTGTGGCAGAAACAGATAGTGTAGTTGTGAACTCAAATTCAGCACCCTGTAACTAAATATGTACAGATATACTATAGTATAGAGGAAGAATTTATTTTTGCTATATTTTATTGTGTAAAAATATTCCTGATGAGAAAATTAAGGATATAAGATCATAAATGAAGTATAGCCACAGCTATGTTAAAGTAATACAACAATAAAAGCAGTTTATGCCTTGAAAAAGGACAGGAATGAAATACACTAATAACTGTCAGTGGGTGATGGGATTCAGAGTTAATTTTTCATTTCATTTGTATTTAATATCTACATTTTCCATGGGTAGACAAGTATCGAAGTGTGGAAAACCAAGATAAAAACTCTACCAGTTAACCACCAAATATTTTTTTTTATCATGTTCCTCTATGTATGTATCAAAACTCATACCAAACAATGAGGTCTGGGTTGTAAAAGAGGATTTATTTTCTGCACCTGTATGTAGTCTTTGCCCACCAAATATTTTTATTCAGTCATGAGGGAAGAGCCTTAAAGAAGACAAGCACACAGCTCCTACTCCCAAGAACTTGTCATCTGGCCTCCCAGAGAGCACTTGTGATTTACAAATGCAACATGAGGAAGGAGTGCTTATGCACTGATAGGAAACCAGGCCAGTGACTGTCTTTTGAGTCTATTATTATAGGGGATAAGGACATCCCCTTTGAGGCTGCAGGATGACAGGAATAAGAAAGAGCATTCTCCAGAAGAACACTTTTTATTTTTATTCCCATGTATGTCTCCATGGGATTGTCTCTCTTTCTTACCAGGCGGGCATGATAAGCTTAGAGGTGATGGGACCAACCAGGAACAAAGCATTCCAAATGCTCATCTTTTGTCTGGGAGACTTGACATACTGTCCTGAAAATGCACTGGGCATTGGACAAACACAAACTCAAACAATAAAATGTCACACCTAAAACAGAGGGACACAGAGAACTATCTCACATGCTTAAGTTACTTTTATGGAATGAAAAAAAATGATCCTCTTATATGTGCAAAATCTGAATGCTTTAAAGTGGGATATCATGGTGAAAGTAGAATTTTAAGCAACCTCAATATTTAAAGATTAAAATTGGTAAAATACTGTATTTGGGTTAAATGTTTGCATCATGGAGCAATAGAATTGCCTCTGACAGAACAATAAGTTCTCTGCTTAAAAATCAATAAACTTCAAGGTTAAAGTTGATGAGGGTACAAAAAGTAAAGCTAAAGCATTAGCAGATATTTAAATAACTCAAGTGTGAGAGAATAAAAGCTGTGCTTTAATAAACTAAGGTTAAGTTTACATGCATTTTAAAAAGTCCTCCCTGGAGACCTTAGCAATTTTTATAATTATAGTACGAAAGCTAAATGTTTTAGTTGAGGGAAAAAATGAGTTGAGTCATCCAGCTGCATGTCTGCTCTTCTAGTGAGGGACAGTAGGAGAAGGGCTGATAAAAGTACAAATCAGCAAAAGTGGTGTTACCTTTCAGGCCTGGGAAGCTACTGGTGTCTGGTTGGATGGTTACCTCTATGATGATCTATCTATAGTAGCAACAGAAAAAGGCAGATTGACAGCTTCCCTTCACCACTCCTTCCCTGGGAGAGTATCTTGTGAAAGGAACACATTTCAAATCAGGACCTGAACAACACTTGGGGGATGAGATTGTTTCATTTCACTATCTTTGAAATTGTCACCAGAAATCCAAACATATGATACTGGAGATTTTTTTTAAGCTGAAAGAATTGATTCCTGGATGTTGGCTAACTTTTCCTTCATGGGGCTTGAGGTCACTAGCCAATGTAATGTAATAGTGTGATTGATGGCAATGGTATCATATATTATAATAATAAAAGATGTTACTGATACCATAAGAGCTATTTTTATCTTGTTCTTCCCTTATTTTTCATCTGTATCAGTGTGGTTTATGTAAACCTGACACATTTGTGTATGTGAAACAGATGCAGGGTAAAGTACAGTTGTGTCTATTCAAACCATATTTTTTAAATCATAGACATGATTTATGAAAATGTTCTTTGCGTATGAGTTTTTTCTTTCTGTCTCAAACAAAATACAGTAATTATAAATCTAACATTCAATTTTTCTAGTACTTAGAGAGCTAGAAGAAGTAAAAAGAAAATTTTTAAGTTGTCTAATCTGTCTTCATTAGGTATTATAAGAAAAACAGTATGTGACTTTTCTGCAGATGAAAATTAGGATTTTATAAATGAACTTCCTACTCAAATGCATGATATAGAAATGGCCCTTTCAATCACACAGAGTTGCATCCTCTGAAACTCTCTCCTTCCGAGGTCCTGGCTGCTGCTTCCTCTGCAGTCTCATTGCAAATGGTGCAAACAAATGTAGGGTCTTTATCAATCTCCATTCCCAATGGAGAAACTATCAAAGTGAGTTTCTATCAGAGAGATTATTGAATCCAAGTGCTCTTACAACTGCAAATGGCCCATTACTCATCAGATTTCTTAGACCGCCCACCTAGGAATTTTCTCCATCACCCTCAAGTTCACTCTACGACCATGTACTGCATACAGTTTATCTCCTCAATATTTTCAAAATCTATCTACTTCTCTACACTGTACACCCTGGACCAAATCATCACCCTCTCTCTCCTGGGCACAGAATAGTCCTCACCTAATCTCCTGAAATCTACTCTCACTATCCTTAAGCCTTTTCTTCTTCAGCCAGTAGGATATGAAGGAGCAAGTAGAAGAATCAATTGCCAGACCCTGGCAAGACCAGTGGTTGTAGGAAAGAGCTAGCTGCCAGGAATTGTGGCCTTCTGTAGGATGAATACATGAATAAAGAATGAATAACTCCATTTCTCCCTCTTCTGTTTTGCTAGCCTCCTGGTACTTCCCATTGACTGAACCCAACTCAAATATAGACAGCAAGAGGGCCCATGGGATTAACTGTGTGGAGGCCACTTCCTGGGGTGCAGAGCACAGTGGAGAAAGGCAGAGGCTGCATTTGGAGAAACACAGAGAATATCCCACACAGCTCCTTTGCTTATGATCCTTCCGGTGGCACCCCATTGCACTTGGGCTTGATGCCTCGTACCCTGTTTCACATAGTGAGAAGTCAAAGTGTTAGAATTAAAGAAAAAAAAAAAAACTATAGTTTCTTACTTTTCCTAGCTACAGTCAGAAGTTGATGCCAAGACCTGCTGTTACGAGTTTTCTGTGCCAGGTGCATTGTTCAAATGGATGCTGTTAAATTAATGTTAAAGAGCTTGCAGGTGTTTTTAGCAATCCTGTTTATGCAGATACTTTCAACTTCCCCACATCTTCTTCATTACAGCCCATGAAAAATACAAATGTCACATGAATCCCACCTGAATGGTCCTGATTTTGAATTCCTTTCCATCAACAGAGCTGGCCTGTCACTGGATTTACGCAAAGGTGAATCAGTCTGTTCACCCAAACTTGGTTAATAGTTGATGTTTGCAATACTAGTTCTAAATTAATTTACCATGTAAAAGTGGGCATTGCTTTAAAATCACACATTTAAAGAAAACAACAATCTCTGTCTCTGTTTTCTTTGTCCTTCTCCCCCTTCTATGTTCCTTTCCAGCTCTCTCTTCTTGCTCCTCTCCTCCCTTCTTTCTTCTTCATATTTTCTCCTCTTTTCTGGAATTTTTCATCTTTTACTAAGAATAATATCTTACATTCCTTTTTAAAAAGTACAACAAAGTTAAGCATAGTTCTAGCCCTTGCAATTAACTACTATTAATACATAGCATATCTGCTTCTTGTATTTTGCTCCTATCTAGTATTTTTACTGTCTACTTTTCTAGAAAAATGTCTAGCCTACAAGGTAGTCTTGTAAGAGTTTTTCTGGGCCAAACTGATGACAATTGCCAGGATGCAAAATCTCAATAGATTGAGAAAATGCTCTGGAGAATGGCAGTTTTACAGCTTATTTTATACATCAGAATCAGAGGGGACTTTAGGAACGGTTACATAAAATTCATTGGTGATAGAGTAGGGAGGTGTGAGAAAGAAAAGTGGGGAAATTTCTGGGGTTAGATAAAAAGTAAAATGAACAGATACATCCTTCTATGTTGGTGAGTACTGGATAATTCACAATGAACATTCACAGCTCATAGAGATGGCATTTAGGGACAAGGTAATAGTGAGGGGTTTCATGGTCTCATGCTCTGGTGGGAGGTTGAGCCCTGGAGGGTCTGGAAAAAAAAACTACTCTGATATTCCAAAGATCTGTTATCTTAAATGCAAAAAAAGCAATAGATAGGCTCACTTAAGTTTAAGATTGGCCCTTGTCCAGGAAGCTACAGGCCTAGGATGTGAGTACCGCCATGACTTGCTTTTAGTTAGGAGTTTTTATGTTCAGATGACCGCATGTGGTTACTTCATGTCTGAGTTTGTTAAACTGCCATGCAAGCCTCCCCTTAGCTTGTCATATTTGGTGTGCAGCCCTTTTTCGTCTATGCTACCACAGGATATGATGAGAAAGCCCTTTTCGTTTGGTATAGGAAAGAACTTGCTATTATTTAATGCCTGTTGTTTTGGGGCCAGTTTTTTTTTTACATCATATAACATTAAAAAAACTTACTAGGCCATTTATGTGGGACTAGGTAAGGGAGAATGGGCTTTTCAACATTTGACCTCCTAATTGGAGGGTATAAAAGAGTTAGAATTGAAAAGCAGAGAGGTAGAAATAGGGAGGAAAGTCCTTTGGAGAGTTGTGAACACACTGTGATTGTCACCTTATCCTCAATTGCCATCCCATGTAGGTGGGTGGTGCTTCTGCTTAACCCCATGACACATGAGGGAATTTTCAAGCTCACCCCCCACAAGGGTTTGCATAGATCACCTGGAGACTTTTGGGACATGGGGGCCTGGATGAAACATGGCTGTGGAAGACTCTGCTCTGAGCACAGCCTGAATTCCCAGAATTGGTTTCCTTTGGACCAGATGTAGGCCATAGAAAAAGGCCTCCAATCCACCAGAGTTGTTGGGACTTCACCAAGGAAACAGGGAAAAGTGTGAAGAAGCCTTGGCCTTCATGAAAGAACTGAAGAGGAGAGATCTTCAATGATGGAGGAAACACCAAACAAACTCACCCTCCCACCACAAAAGGGATGGCTTTAAACATCTGCCATGGGCAGAGAAAACCATTGTCAGGTTAAACTCATGATCCAGAAGGACTTTCCTGCCTTTTATCTCTTCTTACTGAAATCCAGTAAGTCAGAAAGTCAGTAAGTCCAGTAAGTCAGAAATCCAGTGACTGGGGGCAGCAAGATATGAGCAAGACAGGAAATAAAGAAAGATCAGCATGTGCCTTCACCTCTCTGTCGGTGGTTCCAACCTGAGGTAGCCTGAGCTGGGGGAGCTAAAGTTCTGACTTCAAGTGGAATTTTGACAATTATATGGAACTATACAATACTTATCAAAATGACACAATTTTTGAAACTATAAGTGACAAAGAATATTCTGTGGTCTCAGATAGACCAGAAAATATGTGGAACTATCTCCAGAATTTTTCCAAGAGATGGGAAAGAATTGGTCCCACAAAGTGGGTTTGAATTAGCCAATGGGGAAAAGAATATACTTGCAAGTTGGCATCTAATTAAACTGCAACTTTTTATAAATATACTGATTTGTATATCCAAGGGGAGACCCTCTAAAAATGGAATTATCTTCTGGAGGGTTTGGCCTCTTGTAGTACAGGCTTTCCCTGCTAGGTGAGTGTTCTAGGAACCCATCTATCTCAGTGTACTAGCTGGCGTTGTGAGAGGCTGCATTCTGCATCAGTGAATTTATTGGAAGACTCAATGAATTTGCCCATTTCATGATGGGTGATTTATGAATGTGCCTGCCCACAACATGCTGAGTGTTCAGCAGTTTTTGACCAAAAAACTGGCATGACCCCCATGCCCTGCCTTCCCTATTCACTTGATTTTGCCCCAAGCCACTTTCTTTTTGTTTCTCCACATGAAAAAAGTCCTCAAAGGGAAATATTTTGCTGATGTGGAATTGGAGAAACAAACAAACAAAAAAAATGGCAGAAGCACTAAAAGGCATTAAAATCGGTGAATTCAAACACTGTTTTGAACAGTGGAAAAAAGTCTCAATAGGTGGATTGTATCAAAAGAGAGTACTTTGAAGATGACTGAAGTTTAAATATGTAAGATAAATACACAATTTTTTATAAATAAATTATGTTTATTTTGGGTATCCCCTATTATATGTCATGTGTATGTCTTTAAAAATTATAGAAATTATAATTCATCACCCTCAAAAAACATTAAAGCATTGTAGTTAAGCCAAAGCCCCCTTTAATTTCTGCCCCCATCTTCAGTCCCACCCCCTACCACACACACACTTGTGCTGTGAAATTACATCTTAGATTCCTTTAGGGTATTTAACTATGTGAAGGTTTTTTGTATTTGTTTTTGTTTTTGCCTGTTCTCCTGTCTCTTGTCATTCCATCCTTATGAAAATTCCTGGTAGTTACTAGGAGCAAAATAGAGTGTGAACCCCATTTTACAGAGCAGAAGGCTGAGGCTCATGGATATTATAGATGTGTCCATGTGCTCACACCTGCTTAGTGGCATCAAGTGCTCTCATCTCAGACCACACTGTAATCTTGAGAACGGATTTTTTTTAAGTGGACCATTTACCAAAGACATCAAGGTTAGTCTTCTCTTCTTTCCTCCCCTCATCCTTATAGTTATCTTCTAGAGCGGAATCTTTGTGCCTGGTATGCTGACCCTCTCTGCTGCCCCCGCATGCCTTTCCTGTTAATGGAAGGGCTGGCATCCCTGCACCTTAGTCATGGCCAATTCATCTTAGTGAACCAGGTCAGCCAAGCCAACATTTACTCAGGCCCAATGCCATTGGGCAGAGTCTTTTACAACATCAACAACAGCAGCCAATGAGGAAGCTTGTTTAGTTCAAGTTCATTGACTTTTGGCATTGGTGCCCAAGGACTTTGGGATGGGTCCATGGCATTCCTTTTCAAGGTACAATGACCACCTCTTGGGCAGCTTAGGAGTCCTAGAATTCAAATGAGTCCACTTGATGTCATTTCATTTGGCACGTAAGCCTGGAAGCCACCTCAGGGTTTCTCTCAGGATTTGGAATCTTCACTTTATAGCTCAGAGTGGGAAATTTCTCATTAAACAGCCAACTCCACATGATTCTTTAAAGGAGAGAGGCTGTAAAATGCACACTGGGAGTATTCAGGGGAAATTTGTTTTACCTTCCTTCCTTGCCTTTTAAAATACAACTCGAAATTTTAACCAATTGAGGAAAAATAGAATTTATAGTTAGGGCCACCACAAAGCATTTCATCTAAACCAAATGTATCACCTGGGACTGTCTATGGGAAATCAGGACAGGGGTCACCCCTGCTCCACTGTACCAGCAGTCCACACTTTGGATTCACTTGCTTCTTCCATATACTCAATTTATTTTAAAATACCCAAAATGTGAATTTCCCCTTCACTGATAACCAAGCTATTTAATTGATGAATTTGTGATGGATTTGTGATTCGGGTACCCTGGGAATGTCAGAATGCTACTGTCTTTACCAGAAAAGTTTTAGAGTCAGACCCGAGTCTGAATTCTGAATTTACCACATTCTACAAGTGATATTTTGGACAGATATTATTTTTTCAGGATAGGAGATTGAGAGTATGGTAAAAACAAGGGACTCCAGAAGCAGAATGACTGAATTATAACCTCAGTTTCCCCACTTACTAAATAAGTGATTTAGGCAAACTACTTAAAGTCTCTGTGCTACAGTTTTCCTGTTTGTACAATGGGATAACATAGCACTTAACTTCAGCAAAGTTGCAGTATACAAAAGCCAACACCCAATAATCAGTTTCATTTTTATACATTAATAATAAACAATCTGAAAACTGAGAAAACAATCCATTTACAATATGCATAGAAGTACTCAAGAATAAACTTAATCAAAGAAGTCAAAGACTTATATACTAAAAACTGCAAGACGTTGTTCAAAGAAATTAAAGAAAACACAAATTACTAGAAAGACATACTCTGTCATGGATTAGAGAACTTAATATTTTTATATGTTAATTCTACCCAAAATAATCCAGAGATTCAATGCAATCCCTATCAAAATCCCAATGACATTTTTTTTTGCAAAAAATAGAAAAATCCATCCTAAAATTTACATGGTATCTCAAGAAATCCCCAAATAGCCAAAATAGTCTTGAAGAACAAAGTCAAAGTTCTCACACTTCCTGATTCTAAAACTTATTACAAAGTTACAGTAATTAACAATGTGTTACTGGTTAAATGCAGACATAGAGAGCAATTTAATAATAGAATAGAGATCCCCAAAATAAATCCTTGCATATATGGTCAAGTGATTTTCAACCAAGTTCCCAAGATCATTTAATGGGGAAAGGACAGTTTTAAAAAAAATGTGGTGAAAACTGGATATTTACATGCAAGAGTGTACAGTTAGACCCTTACCTTACACAATGTACAAAAAATGATCAAAATGGATCAAAGACCCAAATGTGGAATCTAAAACTATAAAACTCTGAGAAGAAAACATAGAAGAAACACTTCATGACATTGATTTGACAATGATTTCTTGGATATGACACCAAAAACACAAGCAACAATCATAATAAAAATAGATAAATTCGCAATAGCTAAAGATGAAAAGAACCCAACTGTTCATCAACAAATGAATAGGTTAAATGTGTACATACATATGATAAAATATTATTCATCTTAAAAGGGAATGAAATTACAATATGCTACAAAATGAATGAACTCTGAAGACATCATACCAAGTAAAAAAAGCCAGACATGAAAGGAAAGTAGTGTATGGTTACAGTTCTATGAAGTACCTAGAGTGCTCAGATTTACATGGACAGAGCAGAATGATGCATGTACTGGGGTTGCAGGTCTGTAGGGCGCTATTGATTAATGAGTGTGGAATTTCAATCTGGGTAGATGGAAATAGTTCTGGACATAGATGGTAGTGATCTTTGCTCATCAGTGTGAATGTACTTAACAACACTGAACTGTATACTTAAAAGGGTTAAAATGGTATATTTTGTGTATTTTCTGCAATAAAAGAAATAGCACTTACATGTAGTGTTATTATGAGGACCAAGTTAATAGATTCAAACAGGTCTAAAGTAAACTTTTCCTATAAAGAACCAGAGATCAAATATTACAGATTTTGTGGGATATATGGTCTCTGTTACAACTATTCAATTCTACCATAAGCGAGAAAACAGTCACAGACAATACTTAGAATATGTGCACAGCCGTGTTCTAGTAAAACCTTTTTTTATTAAAGCAGGTAACGGACTAGATTTGGTTTGTGGGTATTAATTTTCTTACCCCTGATTTAAAGGAATTTGAGGAGTTCCTGTCTGAGAATCAGTGCTATTTAAATATTACATATTACTACTACACAGTTTTGCTGTAATTGAATAAAATAATGCATTAAATTGACTGGCACAGAGTCTGTGCTATTTAATTTATGGTTTTTAAATCAAGACATACTGGGGATATTTTATGCCAGGTTTGAAACCTAGATGCAAATTAGCACCCAGCTATGGTCTAACAAAAGTAATTAGGCAGGGCACAAGTGTTCTGAATGAAGTGTGCACTTTCCTTAGATGGAGTAGACACTCCACAGCTTCGATGGACTGGTTTTGAACCTGTGATGCTCTTTACATTGACTGCTGCTCACCTCCTCTATTAGTGACACATTGGACCCTTCACTGGCTGCTGATGGACCTCAATGTGTTACCTGTATAGTGGTTCTCATGTGATCCTTAGATCACCAGCTTCAATATCTCTGGGAAATGTGTTAGAAATGCATATTTTCAGCACCTCCACTCCATAGCTACAATGAATTAAGGACTCCAGGTGTTCTTAATTCACCTGGCCAGCATGTCAGAACATCCCTCCCATTTCCCAGGCAATCCTGATTCTGCCAAAATTTGAGACCCATTGTTCTGTATAATAGAGTGGTGGTCTCTCCTCCAGCTTTGATTGGGTTGATGTTTATGACTTGAGGGGATGAGCTGCTTATTACCACTCTGCCCTGGCACTTTGCCCCAATCCTACCCAGCACAAGGCTCAATGCACAGGACACGTCAGAAACCTGTCAAAGGGTGAATACATCAAAGTAAAGTGTGCTTTACCCAAATATTTAGTGTTGTATCATTGACATCTGTATGAGTGGCAGAAATAATTTCTCTGATCCCACGGGAGTTCTTATGGCAAAAGGCAGCCATTGAAAGGGTACTCAATGAACATGGAAAGGTACTCAGCAAGGTGGAGTCTCTTGAAGGAGGGACACAGGCAGGTGTTGAAGAAAACCTTTGAATTTGCATTCAAGTCCTAAAATAAACCTGCCCACGTTGTGAATGAGGCTGAAGACTTCAGGACCCTCACACACTGCTCATCTTTCCAGCATCTGGGGAGAACATCTTGCTCTCTCTGAACTTGGTTTGGTGATGGTCTTGGCAGGGTCTTCCCTTTAGGAGAATGTGAGTATGGAGAATTCTCCAGTTGGCCACAATTCTCGATGTGTGTCAAACACACCAATAGACATTTCCCTTGTCTGCCATCTAGGACCACTCTGGGCAATACGCACATAGTTTCTGCATGACCACAACCCTCCCCAACAACAGATGACCCATCCAGTCGTCTGCAGTGCAGGCTTTTTGGATCCTGTGCAGGGGCACGTCTCTGGGAGGGCAGAGGAGCCTGGAAACATCTGCTAAAATTAATGACGCCCCATCTTGATGGGGCTGGAGTCAGGGCCCCCAGGCAGCTGTGGAGTCCATGGCCTCCCAGGTAAACTGTGAGAGCGTGGAGGTACGAGCATGTCAGGCCATGCTGACAGGACAGAATGTCAGCCTTTCCCTGGCGTCTGCAACTCAACCCAGCCTTTGTGATTAGAGGCAGCTTCCTGGCTGGCCTGCGGTAAACATCAGATCTCTGCTCCACTCCAGGATCAAAAACAAGTCGTGAGGAGCAGTGCCTTTCCACTGGAGTCATCTTCTGCCTCGTCCAAAACACTTTGCATTCGGAAAAAGAAAACATACACTTTGAAGACCTTCCCCTGACCCCCATCAAGATCCAAAAAGCAGAATGAGGAAAGAGAGGGGAGCATTTGGACACTGACACTGGAATAGATTTCCCTTTAGGAGAGCTAAAAATTGCTGAGGGCAACAGCAGATACAAACATGTTTATACACACGTTACACAGTGATAAAATCAGGGGACGTCACTTGTTTCTCCTCATGTTGTTCCTTAAACTTCGGGCTCACATGGGTTCCTGACAAGTCTTCCACATATCTCTGTATTGGGATTCAGTTGTGATTGGTTTTGTTTTCATATATATTATTATTGATAGTTTTTGTTTTTCTCCATTATTATCAGTATTTTGGAGGAATTAATAATGATGGTTCCCTTTAAAAGAAAATTCGCAAAGAAGGTATTGATTTTTTAGGACCCAACTGATGCAATCTCCATTTCACTTTGGAGAACCTGGAAGGCAGCAGCAGGAGTTAGAGAGAGATAGAGAATGAGCCCACATTTCTCACATATGAGCAAGAAGGGGGTCCTCACCACTCCATGATGCTCAGTACCAGCCACTTGTTCCACTGTGGTGAGCATGAAGGGGGTGATGGCAGTGGTGGTGGGGAAGCAACATGTTAGCTTAAATGAAGTTCACTAATGGACCTAATGCTAGTCTGAAAGGAATAAGGGGTCCTCTGTGCTGCATGCAAGGAACTCCTCATTGCCCAAACCTCCCTGTCTCTTGCTGGTTTGTGCTCCCAAGTGGGGAGCATGGTGTCTTTCATTTTTCTATTGGAAAGTAATAAATAGGACAAAGTTTAACTATAAATGGGACAACATGACTAAGAGCAATTAATGCATATTTGACTAATAGAGTATCTTCCCTGCAGTGACTCTGACTAATGAAGAACAAACACAGACCTGAAGGCAAAAGGAAGGGCGTCCAAGTGTTCAGGACTTTATCATCACATCTCAGACATTACTGATTTATCACCATCTCTGGTACTGGTATTAAATGTTCATCTCTGCACTGAGTGTTCTGAGGAATTCAGACTCAAATACACTGTGGTCACTGTTCTCTATTGGTCTTCTTGGAAAAAAACTTTTACAAGTAACTCGCATAAGGTCTGGACTCTTGGAAGCATGGTGGGTGTGCACACAAAGCACAAGAGGATGTGTCGGACTTGGGCCTCAGGATGGGAGGAAAAGGCCCTCCAGGTAGAGGGCTCAGCTCAAACAAAAGTTCGGAGGTGGGGGTGGATAGGAGGTGCTTGGCATGCGGAGATGAGTCCAGTGTTGTTGGAGTGAAGGATGTTAGGAGGCATGCAGTGGGGCAAACATGACACACTGGGGAGGTGGGATTTTATAGCCTTTGAAATGGGGAGCCTTAGAAGGTTCCTGAGCATTAGACTAATAAGATCAGATCTGCATTTTGGGAGAAAACCAATGTAAAATGTGAAGGATGAACCAAGAGAGGGAGAGGCTGGCAGTGTGCTGGCATTTGTAGTACCTGGATTATTTTAGGCAAAAGTTTACAGACAGCATTGCAGGCAGTAGTGGGTTGCACAGCTGTGTGGGGGTCATCGAGGGACAGGAGTTTTGGGTGGTGGTGGGGGACCAGGGACTGAGGGCCTTGCCACAGTTAAGACCCTCTCATTGTTCATATCAGCCTGTAACTGGGATAGAATAGCTCCTGAGGGCATCTGGAGCCCTACCAGGCCTTCCCCAATCCTCCCCACCAGAGGATGTGGGTGGATGAAACATCTGAGGAATGAGGCAGGATTGCACAACTGGATTTTTCACTTGGTACCTTCTGTGGGAGGGTGGTGCTGAAAACTTCAGAGGTCTAGCTTCTAACTTCATCAAGGAGGAGATTTCTGAGCTGTTCTGGCCCATCCTTGGAGTCCTGGCCCTTCCTCAAGGAGAACAGATGGCTTTGGGAGCTATGTCCAAACCAAGGGGGTTTTGATAAGTAATTGGAGAAGCTCCCCATACATTGCATTACTGAACACTTCCTATATTGCATGCACCTTCATAAACAGAATTACCTTTAATCTAAACCTTTAATATTAATATTTTACAACAGTTTATTGATACTCAACCTGGGGCTCAGAGAGTCTCTGAAACTTCTTTTTCCTGATTCCACTTCCTAGTTTTTGTAAAAAAGATAAAGCTATTAGTATTCTATTCTATCAGTATTTGCCATTCTATTTGCTTCTTTTTGTAAATGAGCTATTTTTTTTTTCTCTTGCTTTGACAGGTTTTAAGGCATTCTCTTTATCTTAGTGTGAGCCTTTTTCTTCACTCATTGTTTTGGGCATTTGGTGAACCCTTTCAGTTTGGAAACTCATGTCATTCAATTCCACTGACCTCTTGTTTGCCTTAGTCAAGTACCTTATTCTCATGGTCCTGCAGGTTTATGGCTCCTTCTAGCCTTGATTGCCATTTTGGGAGGGTTTAATTTGGAGGGAGGATGTGGACATACAGGTATGTGGGCTCAGGCCCTCATGTTTAACAGGAATTCTTTTCAGTTATTTTCAGTATTTTTGTAAAATTCCTGCAGAAACTGTTGGTTGTCTAAACTAATGTCAAATAGGATCATTAGAAAAATAGACTAACTAGAAAATATCATCCAGCATCTAGAATAACACCTGGAAACTAGTAAGTGCTGCATTAACATTTGGGAATATATATTATACAAATTCAATGCTGCTGTTTCATTGCTCTAATGATTTGTGTGTGTGCGCACACGCATGTGTGTGTCAGTGAATATGGTGAGAAAGCATGGATCTCATATACAAACAGATCTGGGTTCCAATCTTGTCCCTACCATAAATGAACAAGTCCCGTGACTTCCCTAAGGTTCAACATTCTCCTCTGAAAGTGAGAATAATAACACCACTTACACAATTGTTGTGAAGATTAGTCTTGATAATAATGAGAATTTTAATACTAATTAACACCTACTAGTTCTCCCATAGTGTCAAGTGCTTCACATATATTTTGTTAATTATTTCATACAGCAGCCTTCTTACAGGTCAGGAGAGGCCTAGAGAGGTAAGGTCACTTGCCCGAGGTCACCCACAACACAGGCAGGAAAGTTTCACATCTATCTCTATGGGGTTTAGCACAGCAGTAAATGACATCATTGTGTTCAACAAAATTGGAAAATGATTCCCTTATTTACTAACATATAGGGTTTTTTTTAAGGTAGACATAACCTACAGAAGCAAAGAACACATAGAGAAGGGTTAATTAAAAAGATCCATTGGTGGTAAAAAGTGAAGTGGCCTCTTGAAGAGATTATGCATACAATGTTTACTAGTAAATAACATTCTGTGATTCAGAGATCTTTCCAGCCCCTCGCATTTCCAAACTGTGTAGAAACCCAACTCAAACTAGTTCAGGCCAAAAGGGAGAATTTATTGGCTCATATAACTTAAAAGTGCAGGAGTCTCTAACATTAGGACTTCAAGCACATCTGTATCTAGGTGCTCAAAAGTTGTCATTAGGACTTGGACTTTCTCTCAGCTCCATTTTGTTTCATATTGATTTTATTCTCAGGCAATAAGTGTGCCCACAGCTTTGGGCTTACATCATCTCTTCTCACAACTCTTGTAGAAACAATGTTTCTTTTCAATAATTCTCACAAAATGTTGGAGTTGAACCTCTCATTGACTCTGATGATCTGTCACTCCTAGACCCCCCAGTTGGAAGTCTGTCCACATTAAATCCCATAAAATTGAAAGAGAAAGCAAGGTGTTTTCCCTAAAAACAGTCAAAGTGCTAAATCTAGCAGGTGGGAAAATGGATGCTAAACAGTCAAAAACAAAAGATGTTCTTATGTAAGGCTCTGGGGAGTCCCTCAGAGGGCTCTGAGAGGTGGAGAGAAGGATGGGGGGTGATTTGAAGCAGGATGGATAGTATTTGTTGAGACCCAGAACCCCTAGTTAAGAACAAATGGCTCACATAACTCCAGGAGGACACTATTCATTTTGTAGAGTGTGTGTGAATTTGTCCAAGCCCCATTTCAACTAAAGCAAGTCAGTCCTTACTAGTTTTATGTGGGCCACCATGGGAGGTTTTAGTTAAATAAAGGCTGTAAAACACTGTATTAACCTAAAGGGATTTAATAGTGGGGAGGCAGGAATCCTGGGAAGTTGGCAGTGTGAGATATGTGAGTAATAGAAGAGAACATTCACTTTACATTCTAAGTAGCAGACAGAGGGCGTATAAAATAAAAAACAGAGGAGCGGGGAAGGGGAGAGAACTGGTGGTGGAAACTGAGATAAGGTGGAGAGCTGGGTGTGGACTGTCCTGGGGTACTAATTCTGGGTGTCACCAGCTGGCTCAGGTGGGAGACCCTGCCCAGGTGTGACCTTCCTGGATAGCTATGCCAACAATCCAGGGTCAGTAATGTCAACATCAAATTAGGAGAGCCCTGTTTGAGAACCATAGAGGAGTGATGTGTCCCCTCATCATCCCAGGAAAAATAAAAATGAATAAAAGGATCTTGCAAGAGAAACATCAAGTATGGTTTGAAGCCAACAGAAAGAATCGGAAGTGTATTGTGTCTTGTCTTACCTTTTTCCTGCCCCTTAGTTCTGGAGTATCTGCTGTGTTCCTGTCTCTGTGCTCAGCACTAACTAAAGGTGAAGATATGAAATCTACATGTATGTTTCAACAGCTGTGACAAAGACATCCTCCCCAGAACTTGCTCTTGGTCCAGTAGTGTGCCAGTAAATGTTTAACAACCAACTCTCTGGAGGGGTGTGTGTGGGAGGTGAGGGGAGAGTCCTGATTTGTAGCATTTACTAATTTCTGCAGTGTAAATACTCCCACCATGACTGGTTTTTCAGGCTACCAACATGAAGTCATTGAACACGGAGTTGGGAAGACATGCTCAGTTACATATCATTAAATGCATTTTCACTGTACAGATTCTAAAGGTGTAAATAACCTCAAGAGTATAGATAGCAGCAAGATGTAATAATTAGGAAGGGGTGGATCTTGAGTAGATATTCTTTGTTTTTAATGTAAGTTAAGTATAAATGTATATAATTTAATTTTTAATAAAAACTGAACCTAACAATTGGTTCATAGGATTCCAGAAATGTTAACATTTGATTCTTGGTGAGTCATTTTGGCCCAGTTCTAGCACAAGCCTGATTTGTTCTATTCATTCTCATAGGGTCAGGCTATTTCTATCTCTTTTTGGAGAATCTTCACTCCAGGGCAAATACATTGCCTAGACTTATGATTGGTCAGTTTCTTGGATGTGTTTTCTGTAACTGAGGCAGGAGGCCTGGCTTCTCATCTGTGTTTACATAGGTAGTCCAGAAAGGCAGAGGAAATATTTGATGAGTGAGTATGTGTGTGTGTGAGTGAGTGACTGAATAGGTACTGGACAGAAGGTGGTTGTGGAGACTACAGAGGTGAATCTTAGGCTCCCTGCTCCACATTTTCATTGATTATGATTCCTCTTTTTTCTGGCACCATCACACATGTGATCATTTGTTTAATAGCTGTTTATATGGCTGGGCCATCCCCCCAGTAGAACAGGACTGCATCTGGCTTTTCACTGTTGCAATCATAATACCTGGCACATAGTAAGTCTTCAATCATTACTTGCTAATCTTGGCTGACTTTACAAAGTTGATAATGTTTTATAAAATTATACAAAAATACATAAATGCTTATCAGTGAGAAAAATATTTTAACATTACTGATAAGGCTAAATGCCTTCTGACCAACCCTTTATCCCAAATACTCCCCTTCTGGCAAAGTGACCATAGCAACCACTATGGTATATATCTTTTTAGCTTTTTGTTTGTTTTCATTCACTTATAAATATGTCTATGGAAATACATGGTACTGTTTTGAGACTTGTAACTTTCACCTAGTTTCCTCCGGCAGTTACATCTTATATAACTCTACTATAACATCAACTTCAGGAAATGACAGTGGTAGAAAGCAGACATGTAGCTCTGTGCCATTTTACCACCTGTAGGTTTGTATAACCACCATCACAATCAAGACAGAAAATTATTCTATATATATATATTGATTATTTTATCTCCTACCACTTTGTTGTCATACCTCTGTCCCTCCACTGTTCCCTCACCCTTGGCAACCACTAGTCTTTTCTCTATATCTATAATTCTGTCATTTGGGGCATGTTATATAAATAAAATCATATAGTATTTAACTCTTTGAGGCTGTATTTTTCACTCAGTATAGTGCCCTCGAAATTGAATAAAATTCTTTAACATAAATGACATAGTGTTGCAATATGCTTCTTAACTAGGCTATATGTCCTAGACCTTTCTTTTTCAAGATCTTCAGAATATCATATGACTGTTAGTATCTGATTCATTCTGATATTAGTCATATGATATTCTGTAGAATAGTTTCATCATACTTTCATAATTTTCCTATTGATTGTTGGCTGTGAGTTTCTTTCCCTACTCTCAGGAGGCCAAAATCTGGAAAGCAGAAGTAATGATATTGGGGAGAAGGTGCCCCCAAATGTCACTCTACAGGAGAGTCTCAAATATTTAAGAAAGGCACATGAACAAGTTCTCACTGTTCTTGAATCTCTTTTGCTTAACACCTTTGCTAGAAGGTAACTTATCTTCCTACCACATAGACACATGAATGACCAGAGGCTGGGGGAAAGGGGAGAAAAATGAATGTCTTTCCAATTGCTCACTGTAGTCAGTGGGTAAATCCCACGGCAGTGATTTCTACCCCCAGTGCTTCTAAAAGATCCCTAAACACATAAACACATCAAGGGACATAGAAGTGGGCAACAGAATGTCATTCAGCCTTCTTTTCCCCTCTTTGTAGGGAATAAGCCCATCTCCTGTGTGCTGGATGGGAAGGTGCCCACAAGCACGTAATGGGATGCTAACTCTGAGGGGCCTGGGGTGTAAGGGAACATGGTGGGGCTGAGACTCAGAACCCTGCTATGAGCCTCATGGAGCCAACGTGAGTTACGCTCTCAACTCTGTCCTGAGGGAACCCTATCATGGTTTCCATGCCAGAAGCCTTTGGCAAGCCCCAAACCCCAAACTCCAGTACCCAGGCAAGCCTGATCCATGAACACTGCAGGCCTGGGCCTCCCACAAATTCCTTCTCTGCCTCTCCACCCTTCTCTTGCCACGCTTTGAGGCTTTTGCAAAAAATCTGGGCCTGTTACCCATGTCTGGGAGGCTCAGAACTTTATTTAGAGTTTTCTTATTCTTTGGGAGAATAAAACGGGACTCATTTTAATAGACTAAACCAGGAATCTAAACTGAAAGCAGAGGCCATGTAAACAAAACCCTTTTATGTGGTGCCTCCAAATGAGTTTACTTTAACAAAAACAGGACAAGTAAATAAGTGAGGTTTACAAATATAAACTGCAAAGTTGCTGAAGTGTGAGATAAATTGTCTAAGGACCTTCTGTTTAAATTCTATGGCCTGGCATTTCTCCTTTTGAGTTTCTATCAGAGGGAATCTGTGGAGGAGAGAATGTTCTGTACAAAAGAAAAGAATGTCCCATAGTGGGGCCAACCAATGATCTGATTAGGGGACCTCCTGCGGAAGCCTGCCAGAGTTGGCCCTTCCTTCCTCCCAGGACACAAGGAGATACCTGGCTGGTGACATCACCTGAATGTCCCCACCCCCTGGAAAGAGCCCTTAGAAATAGCCTGTTCTGACATCACAACCCACGAGAACAATGCAGTGATGGAGGGGGTAGGGAGTAGACCTTTACGGGGTTGAGAAAAATGCCAGCATATATCATTGTTACTTGAGGGCAAATCTCCCTCCTTTATACACTCAGAAGCATGGGGTGTGCCCAACAGGTGAAATTCATTATGAAGATGACCATACTTGCCAGGGGGATTTGTGACCTAGCATTCAACCATTCTCCCCGGGGAAAAAAGTCTAAACATGGCATGAGATTTCATCTGGGTGTTTCTGAGACAGTCAGTTGGATCTGGAAGTGGGGGTAGGGGTCAAACCAGTACAAGTACTGTGGGAAGAAGGCAAAGAACAGAGGAAGGGCAGTGAGAGGAGCTGTGTGCCATGGTGGGCTAGTAATGTGTAACAACCAGTTCTTGGAGTTTGGGGAGAACCCTGATTTGTGGAGTTTCTGGATTTCCATGGTGTAAACACTACCAGCAAGGGAAATTTCAAGTTATTGACTGGAAGTCACTGGGCTCACAAAACTCTTGAATATTTAACAATGAGCTCTTTCTGGCTGGTGGGGGTTGGTTCTAGCATGCCACTGTCTACGTAGTCCAGGAAGTGTGTCTTTAAAGGTTGGGAGGTTGGGGCAGGAAGTGATAGGTGGAGAGAAATGTCTAAACCATTTTCCCAATGATTTAGAATGCCTTATGTTTATTCTTTTAAAAAAATATTCGTTAGAATATTTGTTCAATGTTTGTTTGCCTTTCTAGACTTGATGGAAGGACTGTATCTCTCTGGATTATTGATGCGTTCTAAGAGTTAACACAGTGCCTAGCACATAAGAAGGACCAAAACATTTTTTTAATGGCCCCAAGATCTGTTGAATGCTATAAATAATAGTAAGAACCCTTACTATGTGCCAGGTACTGGACTAAGCCCTTGACAGGAAGTATCTAATTTTATCTTCATAGTAGGCTTGTTGAATTATGATGGGTACATCACATGGAGGATGGTTACAAATAAAGTTATTTAGGCTTTATCCTAGATCTTGCCCTAATTTTTCATTTAAACAAGTTTTTAGATGGATTTTATACAAACTTAAATTTTAGAATGACTTCCTGATGGAGTAGATGTTGTTATTCCTATTTTATAGGTGAGGAAACTGAGGCTGATCAGTTTCAGTAATTTCCCCAAAGTTGTACATTGCATAACGGATGGGTTCAGGACACCAAGCTAGGTCTGTCATATACCAAAACTTACCACTAGGCTAGAGGGGCTCCCATAGAACAAAACTGAGTGACAGGAGAAAGGAAGGGAGGAAAAAAGAAAAGAAGGAAGGACAGATCTCTCCATTGGGTGTTCACTGTGGGAATCAAGAGATGAGAGTAGAGATGGGGAAGCCAATAGGAGTCAATTACACCAGTTTTGGGATAAAGTATGAATCAGGCTTAGAGTAGAGATAGTGGGCATACAAAGTAAGAAAATGAGATAATGATTCAGTGTTTTGCTACATACTGTGTGAATTTTGCTTCATAACCTCATTTAATATGTATACCAGTTCAACAGGAGAAAAACTGTCAACCATGTTTTACATAGTTCAGAAAGAATAACTCATTGGGTTCACCATTGGGAAGCAGAACAGCTGAGGTTGTAACTTTAGTGTTTATGACTCTATGCTTCTTGGCCCCTAATAAATCGGGTTTCAAGGGGATGGTAAAAGCCAACCTGGGGGAGGGTGAAGGCCAGTCATAGACAGTGAACTAGCTCCAGTGAGGAGAGCTTTGGAAATGGCTGGAAAAAACACACTGGAGGATAAACCGTTGCCACAACCACTGGAAAACACGACTCTGTGTCTGTCTGGTTCCTGGAAAATGTCACTGTGGCTGGGCATCCCCAGTACTTGTGTGGACACATGCTATCTGCTGGTGAAGTGATTTTCTTATGGCTCTTCATTAGCCTAGATCCTGCATTTTGTCTTATCTCATGGCCATATGCAGGTCATTTGAAGCTGGGAGCATCTCTTCTCAGAACTGAGGTAGTTTCCTTGGAGATAAAAGAAATCAGAGGTGATGAAAACTGCAGAATAAAAAGTAACTTTTGAAGAATGTTCTCTGCATCATCTCTTCCTCCCTCTTCTTCTTCATCTTCCCTACTCATAGTTTTGCCTAGAGCTAATGACAAAACTATGAAAATAAAAGTCTTGTTGGTTAGAAGAGGCACATTTTTGTGTGGTAGGGAGGATGGTGTTGGAGAGTCTGCATTCTTCCAGGAAGTCAGCCTTCTTTGGAATCCTTCTTGAATCCAAGGGTTTGGAAAAAAAAATGACACAATATAATCAACAAGCAGATCCATGTCTGTACAGAGGCTTTCTGTAAGGAATGTCTGGGATTCTTTGGGTGGAAAGAAGATAGGACAAGAAACTGAGGGTAAAAGAGAAGAGCCATCACCCAAAGAACTCTGTCAAGGCCATACTTTTTATTGACCTGCTCTTGTGCTGTTCTTTCCTAAAGTGTAGGGATGTGGGGGGAAAGGCCAGTTTTTCTATATTACCACTGGGATTATAAATTAGTATAATCTCTCTGGAGAACAAGTTGGTCAATGTCCCAATCTTTGGTGGTTGCCTACTATTGACTATTATAAACCACTAGGGTTTTGGACTTCATTGTTACTGCAGCATAATTTAGCCCCATCCTGACTGAAACAGTAGATAATGATTTTACATTTAGGCAAAATGTATTTCCATCCTACAATAGAACCCTATGAAGCCCTAAAATAAGAAGATAGCTTCACATTTATTGATATGTAAGACCCTCTGAAATATATTTTCAAGTGGAAAAGGCATGACAACAAACAGCACATATGGCATGACAGACTTTGGTAAAGCTAGACATGTAAGGTGTGGGCGGCCATCAGCATCAAAATGCTGGACCGGCATTGTCTCCTTTTGTTCCCGGGTACCTGATTCTTAGGTGGACTGCTTCATGATTTCAGTTTCCCAGCAGCTCTCTTTTATACAACACCATAATCACTCAGAAAGCCAAAGCCTATAAAAGTCCAGTCTTTACTCTTGCCTTATGTCATGCATCATATGTGGAGTTCCCAGTGTCATAAGAATCTCACCAGGTGCTGAGAGGTATGAAAAGTGCTTTATATTCTTGATGCATTTGGGAAAACAACTCCCTTCAGCTTCCCTGTGTGGCTTCTTTTTATTCTGTTATTCATCACTGAATGTGGTTACCCAGGATTTGTGAAAAGAAATATTCCATGTTTTAGCACTTCACACAATTCTCTCCATGTCACATTGTACCATTTGGATTATAAATTAGTTTAATACCACTACTGCCAATTACAAAGTAGAAACTCAACTCAGTATTTGGCACCCCACTCCTTCCTAATGATATTGTTTGTTGATGTGACTGGCATGTGGCTTTTCAGTGGCTTTCCCAGCTCCTTTGGCATCATGTAGACAGTGTGTGGTGGTTGAAATTAGCATTTGCTTATGAAGCCAAGCATCTATTTATTACTAAACGTGGGGCTTTCTACTATTGGGAAGACTTAAATTAACACTAATTTAGTACTAAAACTGCTACTACTAAAACAGTAATCGCTGTAGTTATTTATCATTTGTTGAGTGTTGACTGTACTGGGCCCCACACTAAGCTCTTCACGTACATTATCAAATTCAACCCTCACCATGTATATTTCCTTCAAGGAATATAATGTTCATCTGCATTTCACAGATGTGTATGCTGGCCATTAGAATGTGCAGTAGACGAGCCAGAGTCACTTAGATTGGAAGGGTTAATGCTGAGATTGCAATCCAGATAACTTGGGACCCAGATTTTGAGCTAGAATTTCTCATTCTTGATCCATGCCTTATTAATGATGGGGCACATGTTTGAGGCAGCCCTCATTCCCTCATTCTCTCGCTCAGTCAATAAGGCCTGAATATGAATCCAAAGAAGGAATGCTGAGGAGGGATGAAGAAATCTACCATCAAAGCATACACATATCTCAGCATTGATCCCTCTTGGTACTTCACAAAGTGAGATTGAACAGAACCTGTCTGACTGCTCGTGAGCCACCAATCCAATCCAATCAATTAAACAATCAATCAATCAAACAAATATCTTCAGCCCATGCCTACCAGGTATTATATATTACTGTATAAGACAGCTTTCAAATGGAATGCCCAGGGGCCCATTCTTCTTCTCCAGCATAAGTCCTTTTATTCTCTCACCTGCTATTGAAAGTGAAATGGGGGAACTGTGCCAGTAACCCAATAGCCTTGCAAGTAGTTGATCTGTTTCTCTTTAGTCTGAAGTTTCTATCAAGAGCCAGTATGGAAAGAGGAAAGGAGACCGTGATTTAGATAATTTCACCTTCCCACTAGTTTTGCAACTTCCTCTATATGGCCGCTCATGCAGCCCATTTGGAACACCCCCAGTCTCTATCCTACCAGTGCAGTTAGAAAAGTAGTTTCCTTCTCTTAGGACCAGGTCCAAACACCTTAGGATGGCTGTTAGCCCTTTACCACCTGGCCTGTGTTCAGCTCTCACCATTGCCACCAACTCATAACTATTCTCTCTGTTGAATGTCTTTCAATTCTGTTAACAAACCATATTCTTCCTAATCTTTGAGCCTTTGGCTGTATAATTTCTTCTCCACCTAAGACAGTTTCTTTGCATGGCAAAACTGTATCCCTCACCCCTTCACTAAGTAAAACACCCTCTCAAACACCCTTGCCTGGAACAAATGCACCTTCATCCCTCCCATCTTCCTGATTCCTCTATACTTTTTAAAAAAATTATAGGGCTTATCATACTTCTTGACTTTTTGACTCTTTTTTGATGTCCTTTGCCCTTTTATTCTGACAAGTATACCTATATATACTTGTTTGTGAAAAAAGTCTCTACCAGAGAGGAATTCATTCCTATAACACCACTGACTAGTTAATTACCTGGACTTCCCTATAAGGTCGCTGGATTGAGGGTGAGCTGGTGGATTCTATTGTAGGTGTGAACTCATTGGGGAAATATTTTAAAATAAAGGTTTATTTGATGCAGATTGATAATGCTATGAAAGGCATAACTTCGGATCTTGGGCTATAAATTCTTTTTGTTTTTGTCCACTCCCTGAAATATGAGTGTTTCAATAAAGTTTTGAAAGAAAGAAAGAAAGAAAAGAGAGAGAGAGAAAGAGTTACAGATTCTTAGTCTACCTTATTCACAGTGTATCCCAGCACCTTCAGTCACCAGTTGGTGATAGACAGTGTGTGCAGAAGGGATGAGGTAACTTAGCCATCTTCAGCCAGCTGCACAGGTAACTTAGCCATCTTCAACATCATAGATAGGCATTTCAGTCTGTGGTCTTATTCTGACACTTCCCTCCTCTTCAGGGTATATTTCTACCCCTACCAGCCATGGCAGAAATTCATAAGAGTGTTATCTTATGAGTGCTTGTATGTTTTAATGCTAGGTTTGCTCCCCATTCCTGCTGGTGGAAACTTTTGCTTTTCTCCTGTCTCTCTACTCCTACACCAACTCTGACCAGTGCACACCCACACCCCCCACAGCCTCCCTCCTGGCTGCCTTTCCTGTTTTTATTTAAATGCATCACTTTTGGCAAAAGCAATGCTCCTTCTGGCCTTCCTCACATTTCCATCACTCTGAAGCTTGCCTTGCACATGTTACAGACACAGTGTCATCAAACACACCCTGTCCCTTGCCCCAAACTTTCATACACACAGTCCACTGATGAACTGGTGGACCACCCCAGAACCATCTTGGATGATCTTGTTGTCGCTGTTCCCTTGGGAAGGGTGACACAAAGAAGGCATTATGCCAATCTTTGTCTGAGTAGGTCCCTCCCACCATATTGCTGCTGTTGCCATAAGGACCAGCTAAGAAATGTTTATATTAATTCAAATACTCATTGGGGGTGGGGGTGCAAAACCAAACAACACAGGCTGTGGAAAAGTTGCAGGTGTGCTGAAGAGGAGGATTAACTTTGCTGTGTACAGCCTTGTTTCCATGGCAACCACATGTGCTGCTCTCCTTGGAAACGCCTGGATTTGGTTTGATTTGCTGTGGTGGGTTTGTCAGAGTAAGGGCCACTTCTGGAAAAGGTCAATGTGGTCAGTGACCACCCTCTTCTGTCTTTGGCCTCTGTTTCTATCTTTCTCCCTCTCCCTCTCTCACACACACACAGATACTCACACACTCTTATTTTTAAGGGCAGTTCCTGCCTCTTAGGGGAGACACAAAACACCCAGTACATCAAGAAGGCTGCATCATAAAAGAGCCTGCTGGGCATTCTGTGCTGCACCAGAGAATTAATTGAGTCCAAGTGGACAAATATTTGAGCTCAATTATAGGCTGAGGCATTTTGGCAGAGTACTTTGGAGAGCTCACAGGATTCTCCTCAGCTGGTGCCTGACAACTAGAGTGTGGTCATCTGGGAATGGGGGCCATCTTTGGGAAAATCTGCTCACTCCCAGGTTGCTCCACTGAGTATCCACACCAACAGTTGGTCCCTGCTGAGTGAACCTGCACTCACTTCATTGCCCACATCAGCATCAAGCTCATTTATGAAACCTTGTCTATCCTGTCTACTTGCTTGGGGCAGAGGTGGTCTGGTTCAGGTAGTCAGCCCCTTGCAAGCACAGTGTGGGAGTGTGTCTTCAGTGTGCATGTCCACGTGTCAGTGTGTAACTGAGGTGCTCTGGCTCAAATAGCTCTGTGGTGTGACAAGTTTTAATCGAGACAAGTGTGAACAATTGTCCTGGGCCATGCCTGAAAAAAGTTTCTTCTTTAAACTGGGATGTTCCCTCCCAACTTGGGGAGAATTGAAGAGCCCCAATGTCCCAAGAGCAGAGGTGGGGGTCTGCAGGTCCTGCTTCCTTATTCTCCAGAAAGGAACCTTGCTCTGCCATCTTCAGCCCTTCACTACTTGTCAGGAGGGACTTCAAAGGGTTGCCACTTGGGGGCCCTCTTCATTGGTCTCAAAGTGTCCATGTGCTGAAGCTTAACAGTCTTGGCCTCTGGGGGCTGGTGGTGGTGGGTGCTCCCCCACAATGGCCCACTATTCCACGGCAAGCCCCCAGAAAGACAAGTGGGAGCAGAGCTCCGTAGGAAGATGAAAGTCCACTCCCTGTCACCCCGACTGCAACTCCCGCCTTCCCACTACTGTCACATGGTGGAGGCTCAGTGCTTTGATGAAGCCACTGGCACAAAAGACACTTTACAGGGCTTTCAGAGGCAGATTTAGGGCCAAGACCCCTCTAACATGAGAGCCTGGGAATAAGAAAGTGCCAGAAACCAGGAAGGCCTTTTCAATGTCTTCCCTTTCTAAGAATGCATCCTGAGGACCACAGAATACATTTGGGCCTCCCTTCCCAAGAAAGAAAGCTGTGTTATTTCATCCACACTATGATGGATTGAGCCCTCAGCAGTCATAAGGGAATATAAGAAGAGCAAGGTTAACTTTCTGAATGACTCTGCTGGGTCCCTGGTCTGGTCTCAATTCCTCTATCTCCGGCTCCCAGAAGCTAAACTCTGTTGTTTGAGATTTTGGTTCTGAGAAGTCTGAGTCGCTGCCTTCATCTGTACACACCTCCTTTCTAAACTCCCTCCTGACTTCCACTGTGGAAGCCAGATCTCTGGGGAGGCAGGAGGAGACAGCCTTTGTTTACCCTTGTCACCTCAAGATGAACAGCCGTAAGCGTTGTTGTATAAACGGGGTCCTTTCAGCACTCTCCAAAGCCTCATCACTTTCAGAAGGGCTGATTTTTTTTTTTTAATGATCTCATTGACCTCAATCTCCTGGATTTTTAGGAGCCACTCACCTCCCTCTGTTCCATCCAACTCAATCTACTCACTGCTGATTCTTGGATCAGAGTGCATTTAAAAATCACCCAAGGAGCTTTTTAAATGCATATCTCCAGGTTCCACACATAGATTTGGATTCCACATGTCTTGGGTGTCCTGGGAATCTGCATTCTATTAGGCCCTTCATTGATTCCTGTGTTGGTGGTCACCAGATCCCACTGTGAGGGGCACTGCTCTGCTGTAACTCCAGAGCCAGGTGGTCAGGGTCTGGATATGTCTGTGCTGCTTAGTAGCTGTGCGGGAATGTTAAAACTATCTGGAAGTCAGTTTCAGTTCCAGAAGAATCATGAAAATCATAATACCTCTCTCTTTAATGACATGAGCATTAAATGATTTAATGTGTACCTAGTGTCTCATACCTAGTAAATGCTAAACATATGATACAGATTGCCATTATTAATATTACTACAACTATGTTGATGAGTACAGCCTTTAATTATGGCCTCCCAGCCCTAGATCGCCCTCATTTGAAAACCATTTCCCTCCTGTTTTTAGCATTGCTCATTTTCTTCTTTTTTTTCTGTGTCTATGAGGTTTTGCTTTTTGTTTTTGCTTAGTCTCTTTACCTTTTCCACCCAGCCTCACAACCTCCTTCCCTCTGATAGCTGTCAGTCTATTCTGTCTATTTATGAGTCTATTTCTGTTTTGTTAGTTTATTTTGTTCATTAGAATAGGTACCTCAATGCCTGCCCCTTCCTAAAATAGCCCACTACTTGTCATTTTTGGTAGGCTCCTTGTAAATCTTTCTGCTGCATGTCTAAAATGTTGATCACAGCTGTATCTTCATTGAGCCTTTTCTAAAATGCAGGCTGCCTTTTGGGATGAAATTTTCATCAGGAGGAAAGACTCGTACAATACACACAGCAGTATAAGCCTAACAACCTTTCAGCCTCCATCATCGGAGGTCAGACCAATGTTCTTGACTCAAACCAGAAATTCATTTTCATATTTCCCAGGCATCTCCTGCCAAGTATGACTATGTCTTTAGTCACCTTAATTAAGATGCAAATTGGAACAGTTTAAGAAGCTTGATAACAGCCCCAAATTCCAAAGCTTACCATATGAAAGCACCCTCTTGCCGGGATCTGCCTTGGCTTCTAAGGGGAGCTATTGGTCTCTGCCTCTTAGCAAGGTGCCAGGCAGCTGCTGTGGGTGGTCCACCATCCAGGCCTGCAGCTCCTTGGGAAGGGCACTCTCTTCCCATTCTGCAGCTTCCATGCGTGGGAGACCAGTTGATACAGACATTTACACCCCAACTCACTCAGTTCCTCTCTTCTCTGTTACTGGCACTCAGGCTCTCTCTGTCCTCACACTGAAATGCCAATATCAGTATCTGGGGTCAGTTTTCCTAGCAGAATGTCATTTGCCCATTTCGATTGGCCCTGTTTAGGGAAAGTGGTTTTCCTCAGAGCTAAGACTTACTCTCCAGGAATCTGTACTGGGTTTGGAGACTAGAGATGCCAAAAGCAGGGTTGATTGTCCTTGCTCTGCTCTCTGTGATTATAAATAAACCTCATCTATTGATGGACACTTGGGCTGTTTCCAGATCCTGGCTATTGTAAATAAAGCTGCAATGAAAATGGGGACATATATATATTTTTTGAATTAGTGTTTAATGTTTCTTCATATATATTCCCAGATATGGAATTGCTAGGTCATTAGGCACTTCCATTTTTAATTCTTTGAGGAAATGCCATACTGTTTTCCACAGTGGCTGCCCCAATCTGCATTCCTACCAACAGTGCACAAAGGTTCCCTTTTCTTCACATCCTTGCCACAATGGAATACTACTCAGCCATTAAAAAAGAAGGAAATCATACCCTTTGCAATAGAATGGATGGACCTGGAGAGCATTATGTCAAATGAAATAAGACAGTCCAAGAAAGAAACTTATCACATGATTTCACTCATAGTGGAACCTAATGAACAAAATAAACAAACAAAACAGAAACAGACTTATAGATAGAGAATAGACTGACAGCTGTCAGAAGGGAGAGGGTTTGCAGTGCTGGGTAAAAAAGGTGAAGGGATTAAGCAGAAACAAAAACAAAAACAAAAACTCATAGACATAGACAATAGTATGTAGTTACCAAAAGGAAAGGGAATTGAGGGGAGGTTGAAGAGAGTATTGGGGGGATAAATAGTGGTGAAAGGAGATGATTTATGGTGGTGAACAGACAATGCAATATACAGATGATGTATTATAGAATTGTGTACCTGAATCCTGTATAATTTTATTAACCAATGTCACTCCAATACATTCAATAAAAAGAAAAAAGTAAACCTCATCCACTTATCCTCTATCTCTGCTTTTCACTCTTGATTCCACTATTGTCTTCATTATCTTCTATATTAATGATCATATTAATTCATTTGTGTATTTGTTTATTGTAGTTTATTTTTACTTTCCCCCTCACTATGCTGGAACTTCGTTAGAACTATACCACATCTGTCTTTTTATTTTTTATTTTTGCTGCTATTTTATTATGCAGAACTGGGCATGGCACATGGCAGGCATTCATTAATGTTGAATGAGTAAATGAACGAAACAAGAAAGCAAGCAGAATTAGAAATCTATGAATTCTTGGCCAAATGCCATGTAAAATAGCTTCACTGATATCCATTTCCTACAGGGATTTTGTGCAAACAACATCCCAGAATAAGCTGCAAGTATACCAGAGTCTTTTTCAGTAGACAAACCAACTTCACCCTAACATAAGAAAATACAGTGTGTTCAGGGACAGAACAGGTGTGATTGAAATGTATCTGACCCTCTGAAAAACTTCCCAACCTTTCTGGAAAGGGGAAAAACTTTCAACTCAGAGTGAGAGAAAACCTTATCAGGAGAAAACATCAACTTGAATTTCCACTGAGGGACAAGAAATGGAGAGCAGGGTCGAGAGTGGGATGTTTTGGAGAGCCAGATTTTCAGAGCTCCCAAAAGGAAGAAGAGAAGACCATGCATTATAAGGCAGAAGCTGAATAGGCGCCTCCAATGAGGATGTCTCCCAGCACTTGCTGTGCAGCCTATATGATAGAAATATATCTTGCATTAGCTTGCTGACTAAAGTCTGAATTCACATTCCAGGCGAGCAAGAGGCCCAGAATCAGGCCCTGGCTTGGGTCCAAAAGCCAGTTTGGGCACAGACTCTGAGTATGGGAAATAGGGCAAAGGGGAACCTTGGCCATTGGCCTGGAGACCCCACCCAAGGGATGGTGCTGGCGTAAGTTCCAAGGATGGGTGAGGGCACGGGAACCATCTAGACACAGAAGGGTGAGCTGTGAAGGTGTGGGCTCCATCTGTCAAAGGTGGGGAGGCAGGGAGGGGGTGTTCTCTGGGGCCTTGGATGGAGGGGTCAGTTTATGGGGCGCCTGTGGCTTTGCCTGTGGGCAGAGAGGGAGCTGTTAAAGGCACTGGCCTGATTTAAACAAAGATTTCTTTCTGAGGCTCCTTGTGTGTTCTTCGTCCCCAGCAAGACCACCTCCCTGGTGTACCTCCTCCTCACCCATGACCAGGGCATAGTTCTGGGTACACAAAGAACTTGGTGTAGAGGTGGATACTCCACAGACTCTGGGGTTCTTCCCAAATTTCTCCTCAGCCCCAGGGTCTACCCTGGTCACTTTTCCAGGTGTGAGATAAATCACCTGAAAGAATTTAGTTGAGCACAGTGATCATGAGGAACTCGAAGGCAGTTTGAGCATTCAGAGGGAGATAGGTTTTTTAGTGTGTGCAGCCCCGAGATCCATGTTTTACAAGATAGCTGGGCAGTGCTGAGAGGGGCCTCCGTGTTTTTCACATTTCGCCTCTCCCACACTCTTGGCCTGGTGGGCGGCTTTCACTTTAAAGTCAGAAAACATTCCAGCCCTTGCCCGTTAGTGTGAGTCCCGATACGCCTCATAAACTATTCATAAAACACAATGATTCCATCCCGAGCTGCTTCCCCAGTCTTCCTCCTCCTCCAGGTTTATTTTCCCCAGTCGCTTGTGCCCCCTCCACCTTCCTGGTTAACCCTTATGGCCTCATTTAACGAGGCATTGCAGCCTGGACATAGCTCTATACACCCTCCTGTGAAAGCCCAGACCCCCTCTCCATCTCAGCCCCCTCTTCCTGTGTGACCTTTGTCCTTCCATACAGCGTCTAGCTGTTCCCTTCCCTTCTGTCCTTCATCATCAAGGGCGTTCGAAGCACTTTTCAGTCAGGTTTCTCCTCTGCTGTGTCCATTGTCCCAAAGGTGCGGAGCCTGCAAAGATAGTTGGTTATGTTACCACAGGGTGTCCTAAGTCCTTCCTCTGCCAGAGACACAGGGTGTAACTTTTAGAGAAAGAATACTGGTGGTGACTCGTGGAACCAGAAATGAAGATTGAAGTTGGTGTTCCCTTTACCCAACTATAAGTCCCCTGAATGGGAGGTGTTGCTGCAGACCTTGGGTTCAAAGCCTGGTTTGGCCCCTTCCTTGCAGGATGGGCTTGCTAAGCCTTCACTTTTCATCCATTCAGTCAGCCAGTAATTAATGAGTACCTACTATGTGCCAGGCCCTGTTTCAGGCACTAAGGACTTAGAGGTGATTAAGTTGATGTGTTTCTGTCCTCATGGAGCTGACATCCTAAATGAACTCGGAATAATAGGATGACCTGTTTCACAAGCAGTAGGTTTAAAGTATACACTAGGTTGAGCTGTATGAAACTGCCACTTTTGTCAGTCAAAGCTGTTTGGGTAGCATTCATTTCATATGAATTAAGCCAACTGTAAAGTGCCCAGTGCACAGTGGGTCCTCAATGAAGATGCAGGAAATGAACATCTTATGCTCTAAGGGTTTATGTACTCCTCAACAAGAAAGAAACTGTCTTCTAAATGTTTAGTTCCTTTAATGAAAACTGCAGTTGAAATCAGGTATTATTTGCAGCTCATGTTTTTTTATTGTTATAAGCCTATGAAGTCTTGAGAAGCAGCTGACAGGAAGTAGCTTGTTGAGTTTTACCCCGCATTTCAATGCTCCCGTCTGCCAGACCGTATGACCAATATTTCAAAATATGCTGATCCTTTTCTTGAGTAAATCAGCAGGGCTTAAACAGACTTTGCATTATTCAAAGCATCCGTAGGAGAAGGGTGGGTGAGGAGGAAGACCCTGTGTTAAACATTTATGTCTCACCGCCGAGTCACAAACGTAAGCCATCTTTACTAAAACCTCTCCAAATGGTTGAAATAAATTTCATACAATGAGTCTATTTTTTCCCCTCCAGAAAATATACAAAAGCAGGTGTCTAGACTTCCTGGTGTGTGAAAAAAAAGTGCAACTTAGTTTTTAGTGTTTACTTGTTTTCAGGTGCAGTTAGGGTTGTTAAGAAAACATTGACTCAGCTTCCCATGGATTGTCATTGCAGAAGTATTTGGCTTTCCAGGACTTGAAGGCACTCACCAACTGCTAACCTATGACTTAGAGTTTGAGAGCATAGGCCCTACAGTCAGAGGACATGGCTTTGAATCTTTGAATCTTGATTTTCATATTTTCTAGGAGTGCAGTCATGGTCAAGTTCTTTTTATCTGAGCCCCACTCTCTTCATTTGTAAGTTGTACATAATGTGGGTATCTACTCCTGGAGAAGATTTGAAGAATAAGAGGCAAAGAGGCTGTAAAGCATTTATGGGCATACATTGATCAATCAATTATTGTTATTGCTAATAATAACATGATCAGTGATACCAATGTTATTATTTGGGGGACATTTTCAGCATTCATACTTGTCACCAAGACTCAAAAGTGGTATGATTCCTTTGTGATGGCTATTTTTCTTCTATTTTGCCAAGGTTCATTTTCTGTCCCTCTTTGTTCAGCTGAACCTCATTGGACTGTGTTACCCAAAGTTCCCTCCCTTCTGGTTTCCAATTAACTTAGGTAAATAAGATACACCATGGTATGAAATGCAAGTCCACAGGACTGGGTTTCTGTTACATTGCTAAAAAGACTTTTGATATAAACATGGAAAGACTTCCTTCTAGTCTTCCCATGTGTATATACAGAAGACAAAATGAAAGAAAATCACTTAATATAAAAAAGTTAAGTCTTCTTGCCTTCTTGAGAGATGGACACTGCTTACTAAGGGTCTTGCAAACAACAGTAATTATTTTGAAAGCAATTATTTAAATATTTATTGGGCACCTATTTCATGTAAGCCATTTTTTTTAAACCAACACTTTGGACTCTTATCTTAGGAACAACAGAAATGGAAAGGTTTTTCTAAAAAACCAGTCACAGTTTTTTTGTCAGGAAAAATGTGTTCTACACGTGTCAGAACACTTCAGAATCTCCTTTTTTTGGTTGGCACAAACTAGGGGTTGAGTAGCTTATGTGGCCCTTTGGCCACTTGTGAAATTGAGAGATCCATCCTAGAAATTTGACTCTCCCCTCTACTTTCACTCTACTCCACTACACCCTTGAACTTGATTGCTGCTGTACTCCCCAGAGGCATGTGCTTTAGCATTCTCATCACTGAACAGGATCAGGCAAGTGCCTTTATGACAGTCGAAGTTTCTGCAGGTATCTGACGTGCACTTACGAACTTACCATGCTGGTTCCCTGTCCTGCCTGGACCTCCTGAGTCCAACTAGCAGCAGGAAGCATTTAGGGCCTGTTTGTCAATGAAGAGAAACTCAATGTGGTGGAATGACTGGATTTCCATGTCTGTCTAGGATGTTTCCACAAGGTCCTTTTTGCTCATTGGCCAGTAGAAGTACTGACTCTTGGGGAGTTCAGGGTATTGTGACCAGAAAATTTTGCTCTCCAGACAGAATGCTTCTGGGTTATGGCATATGGTGTTTGTGAAAATTGGTGATATCTGAGATCATTCACCCATTAGATCTAAAGAGTATGCTTATCAAGCAGTGAGAAATTCCTAAAAGAGTCAAAAGAATTTATTCCTTTATAATAAAAATATATTAATCACCTTCTCTTGCATTGACTTCTTTGATAATGAACAAAATGAACTCAATTTTTACTTTTAAAGAATTTAGACATTAGAGCTATACTATCCAATATAGTAGCCAACAACCATAGGTAAGCTATTTAAATTTAAACTAATACAAATTAAATAAAATTTAAAATTCTGTTCATTAGTCACACTAGCCCCACTTCATGTACTCAATAACTACATGTACTAGTGGCTACCACATGGACAATGCAGAGATAGAACATTTTCATCATTGTAAAAGTTCTGTTGGACAGTGCTAGTGTAAAGGAATATACAGCTCAGTAAAAACCAATTACTAAAAAAGTATGTTAAATGATACAATGAGAAAAATTCAGGCAGCTATGGTAGCCCACGAGGGCACTATTATTTTTAGAATCCTTGGTTGTAAATGATGGAAAACCAATGATCAGTGATTTATTGACACAATAATGTTGTATAACAAACTACCCCAAAATTCAATGAATTAAAACAGTAAGCACTTCTTTAGCTCACAAATCTTATGAGTAAAAAATTTATCCTGGGCTTAACTGGGTAGTTCTTGTGGTCTTAACTGACTCACTTGTGTTGTGATCAGGTGGCTATTGGTTAGGGCCACAATGATGACTGGGACATGGGTATCTCACCTGGCAGCAGGCTAGCTCAGGGCCATTCTCATGGCAATGATAGAAGTGTAAGAGTTTTATCATGTGAGCACATTTTAAACCTCCATTTGTGCCTGCTAACATCCCAATGGCTAAGTCAAGTCACGGGTTCTGCCCAGATTCATGGGGTAGAAAAAATGGACCCTGCCCCTTTAGTTAGAGAAATTGCAAAATCACCTGGCAAAGTCATGCATATAGGAAGAATTAAATTAGAGGTAGTGATGGATTAATGTACTATGTTACTTTAACCTGGATTAATTTTAGAAGATCATTATAGGTTTATAAAATTCAGATGACTAAGAGTAGTCTAACTTTAGTCATGATTGGATGCAGGTGCTCAAAGTGGTTAATAATCTATCATAATGCCTCAGCTCTGATTACCACTGTGTTGGTTTCTTTCTCAAGCAATCTTCCCCTCAGTGATAGCAAAGATGATCCCAAACAGGTCTAGACTTGTCCACCAGCCTTACAACCAGCATAAAAACTTATGTCATTGGCTTGGTTTGGGTCATGTGCCCATCTATGAACCAATCACAGTACCCTGGGGAACTGAATGCTCATACTGGACAGATATGTGCAGATCCATGGAGACTGAGAAGAGAAGAGATAGATAAAGACCAGAGGAAAGAGGGTTTCCTCAAGCAGAACTAGCATGCTCTTCCCAGAGAGGGGATAATAAATGTCAGGAATGGAAATGATGAATTTCTAGTACAGGCAGACATTAGGAGAAAGTAATGTGTGTGTTCCATGCCAAGATGCAAGTGAGGAAATGCAGAACTGAGAACTAGCACAGAACTCTGGAAGATATAAAAGAAGTTTCAGTCTATAGTGTAGCCTCTGATTCATGGCAAACTAGAGTGAAGAACTAGTAGAATGAAGGAAAAGGGAGAGAAAGACAAATACCAAGTGAGATGAGAGAATGGGGGTGAAGAGAAAAATGGTAAAGAGAGAAAGCAGGGGAGAGAAACCAGAGACATGGAGAGAGAGTGAGAGAGAAAGAACAAGCTCTAAGTTGCTTGTAATGATATTTTGCTTCTGATCTTCTGGCTTTTGTACTTCAGGACTCTTCCTAGGCTTTCTGTCCCAAAAAGTTCCCAGAAAGTCTTTCTGTCAGTTTTCTCAACTCCGAAGTGAACACTAAAACACCTGTACAGGCTGTCACAAAGGGCTGCCATTTCAAATGATCTAAGAGATACAAATGCCCTGTAAAACATACAAGGGTGTGGTGCCTGATTGTTAGTGAGAGAAAGAAAGATTTCAAATATGACTCCACAGACAACACTGGACCACCAACCCATGAGAGTTCATCCTTGCTTATAAAGATGTTGGCTCTTGGAAGACATTTAAAATAGGCTTTAAAATATAATTACTCCTAATTTTTCCCCAGTCATGGGGCTCCAGTCATGTGCCTGGAGGATAGCTCCATGAATCTTTACTTATGTGTACATATAAATTGTTTACACCCACAAGTTACCATCCAGATCAAGAGACAGAACATTTCCAGCACCCATTCCCAGTCAATACTCTTCCTAGTAAGCAGTCTTTTAGCTTCTATTACCATTGATTAGCTTTGCTTGATCTTGAACTTCATACAGAGTCATACAGTATATACTCTTTTGTGTGTGGTTCCTGCTTAACATAATGTGTTTGAGATTCACCCATGTTGTGTATATCAGCAATTTAAATTTTTTAATTGCTGTGTAGTGTCCTATTGTATAAATATATGACAATTTATCAATCCTTTTCTGTTTGTGGTCATTTAAGCTGTTACCAGTTTGGGCAATTTTAAATAAAGCAGCTATGAACATCTTGTACAGGTCCTTTAGTGGACATATGTTTTTATATCTCTGGATAAATACTAGGAGTAGAATTATTGAGTTCTAGCTTAGATTTAGATTTAGTAGGAATTACTAAATATTTTTTTCATAGGTAGTTGTATCAATTTATACTTTCATCAGCATTGTGTGAATTTTGTTTCATATAGTCAACACTTAATATTGCCAGGGTTTTATTTTTAGCCATTCTAGTAGACTTGTAACAATCTCACATGGGTTTTATTTTGCATTTTACTGAAGAGTAATAATGTTGAACTCCTTTTTATATGCTTCTTGGCCATTCGAACATCCTTTTTTAAAAAAATTCCTGTTCAACTCTTGTCCGTTTGTTTGTATTGTGTTTTCTGACTTATTTCTTAATGATCTGAAGGATTTATTTGTATATTCTGGATATAAGTCTTTTGCTAGATTTCTACATTTTTTACATATTTTTCCATTTTCATCAACTTAATGGTGTCTTTGATGAATAAATGTTCTTAATTTCAATGAAATCCAGTTTATCAAAGTTTTTATTTTATAGTTAGTGATTTTTGTGATTAGTTTAAGAAATCTTTGCTATTACAACAATTTAATTTTTCACAAGTTTTTCTCTTGCTCTCTTCCACTTTGTTTATAGATTTTGTTTGTCTGTCTGTTTATTTATTTATTTTAACTGTTGTTCAAGTACAGTTTTCTGCCTTCCCCCCCAGCCCTTCCACCTCCTTCCTGTTTCCTCCCCTCATTATTATCTATGTGTCCTTTATGCTTGTTCCTGCAAACCCTTCCCCTTTTCCCCTGAAATTCCCTCCCCTCTCCCCTCTGGTCCCTGTCAGCTTGTTCTCAATTTCAGTGTCTTTGGTTATATTTTGCTTGCTTGTTTGTTTTGTTGATTAGGTTCCTGTTAAAGGTGAGATCATATGGTATTTGTCTTTCAATTTGTCTTTACCTGGTTTATTTTGCTTAGCATAATGCTTTCTAGTTCCATCCATGTTGTCAAAAAGGGTAGGAGCTCCTTCTTTCTTTCTGCTGCATAGAATTCCATTGTGTAAATGTACCATAGTTTTTTGATCAATTAATTTACTGATGGGCACCTAGGTTGCTTCATGGATCAGAAGAATTAACATCATCAAAATGTCCATATTCCCCAAAGCAATTTACAGATTAACTTCAATACCTATTAAAGTACCAATGGCATATTTGACAGATATAGAACAAACACTTCAAAAATTTGTAAGGAGCCATAAATGACCCCAAATAGCTGCTGCAATTTTGAGAAAAAAGAGTAAAATAGGAGGGATCACAATACCTGATACCAAACTGTATTACAAAGCCACTGTAATCAAAACAGCCTGGTACTGGCATAAAAACAGACAGATAGACCAATGGAACAGAACAGAGAGCCCAGAAATAAACTCAAGTCTCTATAGTCAATTAATTTTAGACAAACAAAGGGGGCAGCAGCATAAAATGGAGTAAAAATATCCTCTTCAACAAATGGTGTTGGGTGAGCTGGACAGCTACATGCAGAAAAATAAAACTCGAGCACAACTTGCACCATACACAAAAATAAATTCAAGGTGGATAAAAGATTTAAATATAAACCATGACACCATTAGAGTCCTAGATGAGAACATAGACAAGAAAATCTCAGATATTTCACGCAGCAGTTCTTTCACTGATAAGTCCCCTAAAGCAAGGGACATAAATGAAAGAATAAAACAAATGGGATCTCATCAGAATAAAAAGCTTCTGCACAGCTAAAGAAAACAGTATTAAAATAAAAATAAAACCAATTGTACGGGAAAACATATTTGCCAATGATACCTCAGACAAGGGTTTAATCTCCAAAATATATAAAGAACTCACATGACTCCACTCTAAGAAGAAAAGCAACCCAATTAAAAAATGGGTAAAGGACTTGAACAGACACTTCTCCAAGGAGGACATGCAGGGGATCCAGAGACACATGAAAAGATGCTCAATATTGCTAACTATCAGAGAGATGAAAATTAAAACCACAATGAGATACCACTTCACACTGGTCAGAATGGCCATCATAAACAAAGCAACAAACAAGCGTTGGAGAGGTTGTGGAGAAAAGGGAACCCTAGTGCACTGGTGGTGGGATTGCAGACTGGTGCAACCACTGTGGGAAACAGTATGGAATTTCCTCAGAAAACTAAAAATGGATCTGCCTTTTGACCCAGCAATTCCACTGCTAGGATTATATTCTAAGAACCCTGAAACACCAATCCAAAAGAACCTATGCACCTCAATGTCTTCCACTTTTATCATGACTAGTTTAAAAGAAACTTAAAAAAAACTCTATGGATTCTAATATAGGCCCAAACCTTTTGGAGGCCCCCATGGCTAATGATTAGAAGGAATTATATTGCAAGAAGCTGAGAGAGAGGAATGCCCACAGGCAGGGTGAAATGAAAGTATTAGCCTAGATTCTGTTAGTTGTATGTGGTGAAACTTACATACAACTTTTTAAACAAAGAGGGAATTGGCTCAGGTGACCATACTGTGCTAGGGGCAAGAGTGAAGTTCTCGAATCTAAGAGATTGCTGAAGCCTAGGATTCAAATGACCTAACATTGTGTAATCTTTTTTCTTCACTCTGCACATTGGCCTCCTTCAGGCAATTTGTAAGAAGGAGGGATGGAAAGATATGGTGTTTATTTTCCTGCATTAACATGCTATGAGCTCTACAAACAGGGAGAAAGTCCTGGGTAATAACTGTAGCCTGTCTTGGGTCATATGGTCATTGAAAAGCAATCATTGTGGTTGGAGTGATGGTGAAATATGATTGGCTCAGCCTGGGTCATGACCTCACCTCTTTAGCTAAGGAGCTAGATTCTGTTCCCAAAGGCACAGACACTGGTCAGACTAAAGGAATAGCCATTGGTGGAGCTTCCAAGAAAGTGAAGCCTAGTTTAGCCACTGAAATGCTGAGCTCTCCCACTTTATTTTTAATTGACTAATGACTTAGGATTCTGAGTACACTCTTAGATTTCACTTGGATGACTCATTCCATACCTCCATTTATCTATTTATCCATTCAGTTATACCCTGTTTGGTTCTTTAAATAATGTATGGCTTACAACATAAATATACACAAGGTAATAAAAAAAAAAAAAGAAGCACTGTTGGTGGGAATGCAGAGTGGGACAGCCACTAGGGAAAGCAGTATGGAGATACCTAAAAAGTTAAAAATGAATCTGTTTTATGACCCAGCAATTCCACTTCTGGGAATTTATCCAAAGAAACTCAAAACACTAATTACAAAGAACATAAGCACTCCTGTGTTGATTGCAGTGTTATTTACAATGACCAAGATCTGGAAGCAGCCCAAGTGTCTATCAGTAGATGAGTTGATAAAACAACTTTGGAATATTTACACATTGTAATACTACTTGGCCGTAAAAAAGAAGAAAATTTGACCCTTTTTGACAGCATGGATGGACTTGAAGAACATTATGTTAAGTGAAATAACCCAATCAGAGAAAGACAAATACCATATGATTTCACTCATATGTGGAATCTAATGAACAAACTGAACTAACAATCAAAGTAGACAGACTCATAGATAGAGAGCAGGCTGACAGCTCTTGGGGGTGGTTTAAGAGGTTGAGGGATATGCAGAAAGGAAAAATGACTAATGGACTATAGTGTGCTTGTGGGGGCAGGGAGGGGGTATAAAAAAGATACATGGTAATAGAAAAAATACAATATAAAACATAGAAGCAAAAATAGGGAATAGAGCAGAAGAATAATATGAGGAGACATATAGTGGTGATGGTTAGTTGTATAGGACATTGTAAACCCTCAAGGACAGGGAGATATTGTTTATCTTAATTACTAGGCAGCACTTGGTGCTATGTGGGAATTGAGAATTTATTTCTAAATAGAATTTTAAAATAACTACAATCTGTCAAATGATTTCTTTATCCTAGGCATTGTACAAATATTATCTTTCTTAATATTGTTTCCAATATTTTATTAAGGGAATTTTCAAATGTGCAGAAATATTGAAAACATAATATAGTGATCATTATATACTCATGCCTAGGATAAATAACTGGTGAGAACGGCCATGTTTAACTTTATGTTATATATGTTAATTTAGATCATTACAGTAATTCCTTGTGAAGTAGAGACTATTATTTCCATTTTACATATGAGGATATAAAAACTCAGCAAGAAATTCAGGCTGCTGTAAATTGCATAAGGGAGAATTGAACCCAGGTTTCTTCAATGCCTAACCCATGTATTCTCCATATGCAATATTTCCTCTCACTGAATGAGCAAACATGGATTTCACCACTAGCCAATGGTCCTTTTGCATATCTGTCATCTGCTTTTAAGTTTGACATCCTTTTCCCTCTCATACTCTTCTTCTCAGAAGAGAGATCTGGGTCTTAGCATGTTCTGGAAGATGCAAAAGCACACTGTGCCAACTCTTTATCAGCAGCATCATAATGCAGAAGGACCACAAGCTGGTTTGAACCTTAACACAATTTCTCTCTCTCTCCCCTAGTACCTATGACACAGAAGGTTCTTTTAAATGACTGTATGGTGAAACAAACAAATCTGGCCAAAGATTGGATTGCTGGTGTATCTCTACTAAATATCTGTTGACTTTCTATAGGGTCTCAGGCACCACAGTATGGTGCCCTATCCCCTGAATTTTCATTCAGAACTTAACTTAAATGTTAGTCCTTGAATAGCCCTCACTTCACCCTAATCACCTCAGTTCTTTCACCTCCCCTTATTTTATGTCACAACTTGAAGTATTTTCTATATATATATATCATGATACACACACACACACACACACACACACACACACACACATAATGCTTGCTTATTTTATGATCCCCCCTACACACACTACAAAGTAATTACTAGGTCAGAAATTTCATCGGTCTATTCCAAATGCTTGAAACAGCATCCTAAATAATAGATGCTCAATATATATTTGTTGAATGATCAATTGGATTGTTTAGATGTTTTGTAAACCTGTACAATCTGGAACCCAGAGTCTTTTATTCAGCATTTATTATACACTAGGTACAATGCATTTACTATATACCATGTACTAAGCCAATTAAGATAAATTTGGTTATCTGATTTGTGTCTCATAATAAGTGTATAAAGGTAAGAATTATCATTACTTACATTTTATAGTTGAGTAAAATGACGCACAAGGAAAATAAGTAATGTGGTCAGGGTCACAAAATTAGTAAGTAGCAGGGGTGGAGCTTAAAACCAGGCCTGTTCGTCCACATCCACATGGACTTTGGTCTCTGTGCCTGCAAGCTCTTGGCCTTTCCAGCCAAATATGGCCAGTTGGATACCAAGGGAGGTTCCCATTGCCTGGTTTGTGGGCCTCTATCTTTCCTGGTATGTAGGGAGTATGGTGTTAAAGAGGGGTTTCCATTTGTGACCATTCTAAGATTTCCCTGTGAGAGGTCAAAACCAGAGGAACAGAATGTGAAAAATAGCAAAGGCGAGGAAAGGACACTGAGTAAGCTGAAGGAAGGACTTGGGGGATCTTTCTGAGTAGCACTTAAAGAAACAACCCTGGGAGGAGCTGAATAGCTTGGGCTGGACTTTGCCATTTCTTTCTGTGTCCTTGGGCCAGGTGGCCCACCCATCTACACTTCACTTTGCTCATTTATGTAAAATGGTGCAATAATCCCTGGTACATAACAATCACTCTGTAGTGGTCCATTTTTCAATGTTAATACCTTATTTTAGTTATCAGTACTACTAATATTATAGCTACCAATACTAATAAGGTAGTTTGGATAAGACACATTTAAATTCTTGTCTTGACTCTGGGAATCTTTACCAAAGCTTAACTTCCCCAAGCCTTAGCGGCTTCATCTGAAATCTGGGTTAATTGGTACCTGCTGTGTGTGGAAACCTTCGTGGAATCAGTGTTAGAAGGAGCTGAAGGTCTTTAGATGAGGGTGATATACATGGAAAAGTTTGTCATTGTAATTATAGTTGATGTGTGAGGAGGGAGAAAGCAAGAGAAGGCAGGGCTTGGAAGCTCTTTGCCACAGCAGATATGCACCAGCTGCTTTGAGATCTTATGAGATCTGTTGTGATTGGAAGGGTGTGGGTAGTGGTTCTGTGTGTCAGGGAGTACCATGTGAGAGGAGTGGCTTTAACTTTGTGATACCAGTAGAACCAACTAGTTCTGCTGACCTTAGATTATTTCTGTCCTGGCAGGCCCAGACTGGTTTGATACGGCAATGGCAGATATGCCTTTGGACAAATTCCGGAAGAGCTTCTTGTTGGGAAGATGCCTTGGAGAACAGCCGGTCCCGACAGTGCAGGATTTTTTTTTTAATGTCCAGTGTACCTCATGTTCAAAATAATAATTGAAATGCATGCTGTTTATTATACTCGCATATGTTTGTAATCAAGGTACAACTCTAGTGGATGAGAAGCAAAAAGCTATAATTTGCTGCTCAGCATCATAGCTGTCGTACATTCATTTCAATAGCTTTATTTATCTTCTTCTTCATAAAGAACCATCCATATTGCAAATTTATTGAATGGTTAATGGCCTAAAAGTATGGGGTTCATTATAGAGCGATGTATTTATTGCAGTGTTGATTAAATAAAAGCATTGTAATCTTTCCAAATTGAACAATTATGTTCATTTAAAAATTTTAAACAGAAAAATCTTTTATACACTAATTGAGTTGCATAATGAAAAGCATGTGTAATGGAAATTTAAACAAAACAAATACTGAAATAATTTGAACAATTTTTTTAACAATATAAAATGTCTACCTCAATCTTTATTAGAGATACTCTAACGGCCAGCGTACTTTCAGAACTGGTGACCTGGGAGCAGAGTGTATGGTTGCAGAGCCCATTGGCCACCCTCACACACCATCTGGCCAACCCTTCAACATCAAAGTTCTGGTTGGCTACCAGCCGCAGCCCCTGACACTCTGGCCGTTAGCCTGGATCCTGACAGGCTGGCTGGAGGCCTGGAGGCCAAGCTGACAGCCTTTTCTGCAGAGTCTGATGAATGGTTTCTGGCACCAGGCGGCTGTGTTCTGACTGCCTGTGAGAGCAGTACCCCATCTAGAACATGTGCACTGTCTCTCCCAACTTGCCTGGGGTCGGGCCTTCAGAACTGCCTTCTGTTGCTGACTTTTTACACCCAACAGGGGTCTTTATTTGCTCTTGGAATTCCCACTCCTTCCCCATCTCTGTCAGGCTGTGAGGGGCTGGTGATAAAAATGGTGCCGTCGTCAGCATTAAAGGGATCAGTTTTATTGGTGCACTCCAGTCAAGATTTTTCGCTGCCTGTATTTTGTGGCTCTATCCCATGCTTCAGTTATTTAGGGTTAAATCTTAATGTTACATTGAGATGGTAGGAAAGGGTGTGGAGAGAGAAAAACAGGCACATTTTTCAACTAGATGCTCATTTCCTGGTTCCACAGAGGATTTATGTGGGATCCTTGGTTTGCCCATGTCTCATTCTCCAGTTTTGAAATGGTCTTTAGTTTTCAGCTGGACTCCATGGACACTATATCTTGGGCACATGGCAGAATACAGGACGGTTTGCCTTCCAGTTTCTGACACCTAGAGTTTGCTGGGATTATCAAGAGGCTTAAGGATAAATCGCTGCACTAAAACCTTCAATTATTTAAAGGTAGCAACAGTAATTTGCTTTGGAAGCAAATTCTTGCTGGTCTTATCCTTAGGATGAAGTTTTAGAAACATGAATATCTAATAATAATCCTCATACTGACTAAATAAATTAATAAAAAAGGCTTGTAGTAGCATAAATGAAAAAATATATATACTCTGATTTGGCATGTGATTCAGGTCATTTTCCTCTGACCCATTCATGAAAACTTGCCCAAAGACTCACTCTGACTGAAAGGATTTAAGTGGATCCCAAAAGAATGGAGAGAAACTCATAAGGTCAATTCACGATGCCCAGGGTTATAGTAGGAAGTTGATTGAGGACAGGTGAATACGCAACATGGATCATATATCTCTGGCTCAGTGAAAATGTGGATAAGAGAGTCTTAAGGCTGGATTCTGTTCCTTAAGAGGGTCTAGTCATTGGCTTTGACTTTATAGGTGAAAGGACAGAGGTCATCAAAGAAGAGCTATGTTTGCATCCTTCCTCATGTTCACTTTCCAAGAAAGGCTCAGCCAGGTCCCAACTTCTAGTAAAATTGTAGGAGTTGGAGTGGGGTCTGTGCTATTGATTGGTGAGGACATTGGCACTTTAATAAAAATTCCTACCCCTTGTCTACTCTCTCTATGCCTTTCAAAGACCAATTGCTAAGGCTTCAAACTCATTTTACACTTAGCTTCTTTTCAAATATTTTAGTCATAGTTCTAATGATTATTGAAAAGTGCCATTTTGTAGAAAGTGATAGAGAATCAGCCCCAGATTGGTATGGTTTAGAGAGAAGGTCCTGAGATACTGACTAGGGGTCTGACCCATAGTTTATTCCCAATACCATCCCCATTTCAGCTATGAAGTTATCTATGAAATTTGCAGAGGAAGTTCTCAGGGTCCTCAGAAATTTTTGAGGAGTAAAACTATTAATTACATTAACAACTTACCTAAGATCAGATAGCTTGTAAATGGCAGTACTGGGGTTTACACTTTAGTTTAGCTCCAGAATTTACACTTGTCAATGTAAATTCTTCTAGTACAGAAGAATGTATACTCCTCTATACTAGTTCTGTATCATACTGGTTCTTTGAACCCTAACTCTGTTCTGAAGTTATTATTATTAATGCTGCTGATGATGATATGAACAGTTCCTTATGGACCTACACAGTGTACCATACTCTACCAGTTCTGACACCCATTATCTCAAAACAATCCAAGAAGGCTGATATTTGTGTCACTATTTAATGAATGGACACACTGAGGCTTGGGGGAGTTACTGAATATATTCCCAGGTCATATAGCCAATAAATAGCAGATTCAAGGCTTGGCCTGAGAGTTATAATATTTGTAATTCTTTCCCCTACCATGCCTACTTTCTCTTCTTACCATTAACAGGGGAAAATGGATTTAGTAAAAATGAAATCCCCATTGGGAAAGTTCATTGGTCATAGCTACAGAAGGGGAGGTCTTTTTTATTCAAGCAGGATGAGTGCCTGGACCATTTGTATTCAGCGTTTTCAGAGCCAGGGTACTCTTCTACTGACATAAAAAATGAACATGACAATATAGTTTTGAGAAACACTATGAAGGCTGGCTCCTTATGATTGTAGTCATGTTCAGTGTGCACTGCACTATCCATCCAGCTCTAAAGCAGAGTCAGAAACACAGCCTTCTAAGGCTAACAATACCTATTTATTCATTCCCTCAGTCACGCAGCATGTTTACTGAGTACTTACTAAGTGCCAGGCCCTAATCGAGGTGCTGCTGATACCATGGTGAACAAGACAAGGAAAGGTGGCAGCTGGCCTCTTGGAGCTCACATTCCAGTTGGAGGGACAGATTCTAAACCAACCAATATAGATATGGGCCATAAAGAAAACTAAAGCAAGAGGAATAATAGCCCTACTCCAAAGAAGCTGCTCCAACCCAAATACATTTCCTCTTATTCACACTCAACATTTCCATCTTGAAAACGTGAACAGTAATTTCCTTGTTTAGTTTTAGCATTGTGTGTAGTCTTTGTGTCAGGCAATGTGCTGGATATTGGAGATAAAACAGAAAGGATCCTACATATCTAAACATACAACTTTGATTGGAAATAATCATAAATGGGTAGAGAGAAAATTATAATAGAATGTGTTTAATATATGGAATAGGGGTCAGCAAACTTTTTCTGTAATGGGCCAGGTAGTTAAGTATTTTTGGTTTTGTAGGCCATACGGTATCTGTCACAATCACTCAGCTCTACTATTATAGCACAAAAGTAGCCACAGACAATGTGTAAATGAATGGGCATGGCTGTGTTCCAACAAAACCTTATTTACAAAAGCTGGTGGTCTAACAGGTTTGACCTGTAGGCCATATTTTGATGACTTTGTTCCAGAAGATAGCAAAATGGAAACTACTCAGAAGTTTCCAGGGAAGTGTTCCTTGTGGAGGTTGACTTTTAAATGTAGAACTAAGAGTAGTTGGTTATGGGAGAGTGCATTCCAGACAGAGAAACAGCAAACACAAGACAAAGAGGGTAAAGAGAGTAAGGTCTAGAAAGTGGGTGAAGGCTGAGCGACAGGCACACCAAAGGTGTGAGAGGAGGATAGGTGTTAAGTAGGTTGAAGACACACTCAAGGACCCAAGCACAAGGAAACTTGCAGGTACTCCATCAAAGACAGAGGTCTCCCATCATTTTACTTAGATTGGGAGATAAGATATGAGCCTCCCCTTTGTGAATACAGATCCAACTTGACCCAAAGAAGTCAATCTGCCTGCCGGTAGTTGGAGGGAACATTCTTTGTCTCTGTCTCTGTCTCTCTGTCTCTCTCTCTCTCGATGGTGATCATGGGGGAGAATATGCCCAGGGCCAACTGTATAGAGCTGATTTCACCCACAAATCCTTATAAAACCTCAGTCAGTATTTTGGCACAGGTTACTTTCAACAGTGTTTGTTATTTAGAGTTGATAATTGTGGGCAATTATTATTACCTAGGATGGGGAACCTCAGCAATTCACAAGTACCTCAGATAATCACTTTAATATTTGGTCATTTAGCCTTCCTCATGAGCCAACATGACACTTCTACTTTCTCATCTTCCTTAGAGGCCAAGTCCCAAGCTGCAGATCCTCCAGCCATTAGACCTTTGACCTTTCTGTGGCCATTTTAGTTCCACCACATAACTGCAGATGTTTTCCAAGGCATTGCTCACCTTAAGTGTTTCTCTAAGACCTACATAGTTTGATCCTTTCCCTGCCACCTTCACATAGCCCTCCCTCTGAGTTTACTCTTCTGCAGATTGCTTCCTACCATGGGGAATTCTTTCTAATTGCTGGGTACCTGGGATGGAAGTTGTCAGAGCCACACAAAAGGTTTCAGAGCCTCTGAGAACTCTACTTCCCCATGGGCCCCACCAAGATCCTGCTTTTTACCCCTGAAGGGGATTACAGGGGATATTGAAGATGCACTCGGCAAACATTTTTCAACTTCACATGTCCCATGTTCATGACATCTGTCTTCTGTTGCCTGGGTGTATTTTTTCTGGATTGGGTGAAATTTTGAATAAAGATTCCTGCTTTTATTTCCAGAAATTTTGTACATGATTGTAAATTATATACAATTATGTGTATAAGAACCAAAAAAAGAAATATTTGGATCGGAACTTTGAAGCTTTGATTTGGCTACTTTAACCAGTTAGATCCAATTGAATGGAGTCATTTTTAATATTCCCTTAAAGATAGTTAAGTCATAGTACTGAGGCTCTACCAAGGGCATTGAGTGAGAAAGTTAGGTTCATTAAGGAAACAAACTAATTATCTTTAGTGAATAAATTGGTTGATGACAACATAGTACAAAATAACCTCATCTTTGATAAAACAGCAGAAGTAGTTTCTGCTGTTGCTGGTGGGTGTATAGTATATTTTCATTTGATTCAGCTTTTAAACTGTTTGCAAGGAGATGCCCCACAGTATAGGCAGGTAACATTGAGGGAAGACTAAATTCAGGCTGGTAGGAGGAGATGTTTCCCCAGAAGGCACAACCTCTCCCGTGCAAAAATTTTTCTTTTATGATTGACGAATCTAGTTATCAGTTCACTGCTGTTGCCTGTACTGGTTGCAGTTATCTCAGTGCATGTGCAGTCAGAGCATGTAAAGGACATTGCTTTCTGAAGTACTTCTTGGACAACAGTATTCGGTTGCTAGTTACATGAACTGATGTTGGCTAACAAAAGCCTTGCAGAATGTATTAGAAGCTAATAGGGAGCTCAAAGAGAGAAAGGAGAAGGGGGAAATGTGGGCAGGTGCTGTTGGGAAGGTCGAGAAGATGGGAGCAGGTAGGGAAGCAAAGTTACAGGAAGGTCAGTCTGATCAAACAGGGTTGCTGCCCTGGGACCTGACCCATTGCCACTGAGCTCTGGAATCAAGATTTACAGTCCCAGGTGAGAGCTTGGCCTCTCTATGCTGAATATGAGAAAGGTGGGTCTGGCTCTGGCCCTTTGGCTCCTATGGAGAAGGTACTGGAATTACACTCTCTCCAAGGACCACATTAGGGCCATGGGAAGAAGTTACTTCTGTTTAGGTTATTAGGGTAATTAGGTATTAAAAAATTAGGGGAAGAAAACAGATGGTGAACAAGTGGCAGGGGTGGGGGGAGACATTTTGTGTAGTCTTTTAAGAGGGAAAACTCATCGGTAGATGCTATCTTGACTCAACACCTCCCATCTTTACCAGGATAGATTCCAAATTCCAAGTTTCGTAATTCCTTTGCCATTTAGTGGTTTTCTATCTTACTGTTTTGATAGTGGTAGTTTGGATTGGAAATTTAGGAGAGACTGAAGGACACAGACAAAAATGATTTGGTCACATTGAACCATCAGAAGGCAAAGCATTTCATGCTAATATGTTTTCACACTTAACTCATTATTTTTTCTTATGGGTCTCTCTGTTTCACACACAAAAATGAAATTGCTTACTCATCCATCAACTTACTATTTTATTTTCTATAAACAATTATTGAACGTTGACTTTATAAAAGGCAACCCTTCAGCATTCTTGAAAAAGAGGTCACTAAGGATCCAGGAGCTCACTTCCCATGCAAGACATCAGATCTACAATCACCTATGATAACAGGCAGAGGGGAACAGAGAGCAAGGACAGAAGAAAAACGAGGAGAGATCATACCCAGAGAAGAAAGGAAGATTGTCCAGAGGTAGCAATATTTGAGCCAGGCAATGAGTATAAAAAAATGCACCCTTAAGGTAGGGTGCCCCAGATATAATGCCTGTGTTGCAGTGTTGGAGATATAAGCATCTATGTGTGTGTGCAGGTCTCCATGTACAGAATCACATGTACATTAGAAAAGGTGATTGTCAAAACTTTAAACTCGTACAGCAAGGTACTTTGGCACTGACCAATTAATTAGAACTTTCACTGGCCAGTCCAGCACACCAATGTGTAATTAAACACCAGCCTTGCCTATGAGGAAATCAGTGAAATCCCTCTTGTACATGCTTAACTCAGTCAAATGGAACTATGCCCACTCAATTTTGTGTATCAGCCCCTTCAGTTATATCATTACCTGGGTGAGCATGAGTTTGGAGACAGGAATCTGATGTTTCCTTTTTCTATCTTGGTTCCTAGGGTACCTCCTAGTGTAGGCATCTGCCTATGTTGAGGGCAATTACGCTATTTAAAAACCTATATTGTTTGAACAACATGATCTTTAAAATTAAGCCAACTACATTCTGGGGTACACCACTGAAGGAACAAAGTCTCTTTCCATACTGGTGGACAGACTGGCCTTATTGCTTCCACTAGCAGATGTATGCCTGTGTATTCTACTTCACCCAGAGCTCCAGGGATATACAGGGAAAGGTTAACTCTTGTCAAGTCTTACCTCGCTGCCTTTAGAACCAAGCTCCCTATTGTAAGCTTTACCGTACACAGTCTCATACAGACATGCAGGTAGCATAACAACAAGTCATGAGACTGTATATAGCAACAGTCCCCAACTTATGCCCCCAGTGGACAATGACCATTGGTTGTGAGCCATTCTAGACTTCTGGCTGTGTGTGGCATTTTTGTTTTTGCTCTAAACTGCTTACACTCTGGGATTATCCCTTCATCTCTACTCAGAATCTCCTCCTAAGAGCCTCCACCATCCCTTGCTGTTGGTGGTGAATGAAGAGGAGAAGTTGACCTTCTGTGACTTTCCTTCATGGCTAAGTCCACAGCAGCCTCTTGCTTTCCTCATCTCTATTTTTTATAGCTTTCTTCTCAAACTCTGTGCCCCATCAACTGAATGGGGTATTCCCAATCTTCTTGATTGTATATTCACATTGGTAAAAGAAATAAAAAATGTTGGTCAAGTATGTCTGTTTATTCATAAGTGTGTGTATTTTCTTTTCTCATTGCTAAGTGGAGTCAAGTGGTCAGATTTTGGACTCAGAGCTGGGATTTAAGTCCTGGTCTATTCTTTACTGGCTGTGATCATGAGTAAAAAGAGAGAAGAGGAGAGGAGAGGAGAGGAGAGGAGAGGAGAGGAGAGGAGAAGAGAGGAGAGGAGAAGAGAGAGAAAGGAAGGGAAGGGAGGGAAGGGAAGGGAAGGGAGGGAAGGGAAGGGAAGGGAAGGGAAGGGAAGGGAAGGGAAGGGAAGGGAAAGGGAAAAAAGAGCCCTGGCTGGTTTGGCTCAGAGGATTGAGTGCCAACCTGTGAATCAAAAGGTCATTGGTTCAATTCCTGGTCAGGGCTCATGCCTGGGTTGTGGGCCAGGTACCCAGATGGGGGCAGGCAAGAGGCAACTGATTGATATTTCTCTGATACATTGATGATTCTCTCTCTCTCTCTTTCTCCCTCTCTTTCCTTCTCTTTAAAAATAAATTAAAAAATAAAACCTTTTAAAAAAGAAAAGAAAAGAAAGAGAAAAAAAACACCCCTGTGTCCCAGGTTCCTCAATAGTGGAAAGTATGAAATAATACCACCTATTTAGAAAGATTGTTGTGAGGATTAAATATATCGATACACATAAAGTGCCTATTATAAAGCCAGTGTTAATCATTATCTCTTGTTTTTATTAAGTCATGATGGGGCTCATTGCCAATGATAGGGAGAGGTTTGGGACAGCTTGTTTGTGGTATTTCCATGGCAAGGAGATATTCACCCCCAAGAAGCCACAGTGAATTTTCTCATGGAGACTTTGTGATTGTGGAGGGAAGTGCTAGCACTATTTCCACCAGGCATTGTGGAAATACAGACTGGGAACCTAAATAAATTTGGTCTTATCCTCCTGGAAAAACTTACATTATGTTACATTCTGAACTCCCAGCCTACCAAGCAAGATATAGTATAACCTTAAATACGATCTTACCTGGGAAGGTGATGCTAAGCTCCCAGAGTCAGGCTGGTTGAAGTAGAGAAATTAGGATTATCTGGTCTAGCTGGCAGTGGTCATCTCTTTGTTCTCAGGCCCAGCCTGAGAGGTGAGCATGGCCTTGACCTGAGGAGAAGGTTGTCAGAGGACTGTTATTTGGATCAAGTCAGAAAGTGTAGATGAAAGTGCAAAGTGAAGAGCTGGGGGTGGTAACCTGACTCTATAACCCTGCATGGTGTCTAGTAATGGGCATTACTGTGGCCTGTGTATCCACTGTTGTGCAAGCAGTTATAAAGGGCAGAGATGAGGATGGTAACCTGACTCCATAACCTTGTAAGTCACCTGAGAATGGGCATTAGATGATCCATGGATTCGCTGACATTGTAAGCAGTTATTTGTATGTTTGGGTTGTGTATCTCAAAAATGGTTAAGATCCACTGTTATAAAGAACTATGCAAATTTAAGAAAGGGCTCTCTTTCAAGGCATGCTTTTTAAACCATGAAGAATACGTGTTCTGTCTATTTTTAAATTATAAAATAACCTTGGACAATTCTCATTAGTGTAATTTTAATTAAAACTTTAGCTAAAGAGTAATACAAGCAAAAAATGTACACATTCCAGAAATTAAATAGACATCATCCCAGTGCTGTTCATATACCACTCTCCAATCTGGAGGCAAGATTGTGTGTTTTCCTGGTGTACAAAAAAATGTTGTGTCAGCTCCTATGTTGCAATTCCTTCTGGAATTTATTTCAAGAGACAAGCATTTATCTTATTGAAGTATTAACACCATTTATCTTCAATTTATAAAATGTCTTCCTTTATCTACCACCCTTCAACAGCCATAGTTATCACTCCCACAAACACATACATATTGCAAGCTGAACTGTTAAATAAACTTATACAAAAATATCTAGGAGTTTTAAGGTATCTATCTTAAAGCTTTTCCCATTGCTTGTTGAGCATTTCTTACTATCTGGTTATTATATTTAACGGTCATTTTAAAAGATAGACAGATCACTAGAATTGTACTAATTGCCTACACAAGAAACAAATCAGAAATCTTTAGGAGGTTTCAACATTCATTTGTATCCAGGTATTTGAGTGAAGTTGTACGAAAGTAGGGACTAATGGTTTGTCCTTGGCCTCTCAGTGTGAACATAGCTCTAGTTTCCATATAGGAAATTCTTGTTTCAGAAATCAGTCAATGGTTTGATAAATATTTGGTTCAGAAGCTCAATTTGAACCTCAAGGGATCGAATGTACAGAATGATTTTGACTTATCCCATCTGCCTCCAGGTCATTCCAGGGACAAGCGGTATGTCACTCCCAGGGGAGGCTGACCACCAGCTTTTGCAAGCGCAACTCTCATTTCTCTTTGTGAAAAATCTGACTTGACTGTGTTTTCCAAATAGTATTCCCTTTCTGAAATGCAAATTCACACTCTTATTTCAAATCCAGGTGAAGACTCAGCACATCAAATTGCTTGTTTCAAGACCAGGCATAGAGTAGCGACCTATCAAGTGATGACATTTTTTAGATGTATTGGGTCCTGAAAAGGTGTTTGAAACAAGAATCAAATTAAAAAATGAGTGGTTACATATGTGTAACCGACTCTGTTGCAAGCCATTAAAATGGAATGTGTCGAGGCCGCCATTTGCTTCATTTCCAGAGACCCTTTCTCTACAAGCTTGAATGGAGGCCGGGCTGTTTTCTTGGCTGTTTGGATGTGGTACTGCCCGTTCTGTTTGAACTGGGGGTGGGACCCACCTTGGGCTCCCAGTTCAGGGTTCCCATTTGTGAGAAACATGATTGCAGACATAATTGTTTGACTGCTGAAATATTGCTTTTCAAACACGAACTCTCCTTCTCTCTCTCCCTCTCTCTCTCCCTCTCTTTCTCTCTCTCTTAAACAAGGTCTGTATCTATTTTATCTGAACCAGTAGTAGTCATAACAGCCATCTCTCTTCTAAGGGAAAAATGAGCTATCAGTGTTTCTCAGGCTTGAGCATTCTCCCACCTGTCCTCAATTTAATGCACAAATGAAAGCACATAAATCTTTGTGACATTTTGGCATAAAGCACCTACTTCAGATGACTCCTTTAGGAAACTCTGAACCCAGGTGTTTGGTTTTTGCATAAACTTTGCAAAATGAGAATTGTAACGCGACTGTGTGTACACACACATACATACACATGCACCTCCCCCAAAGGTGGTTGCATATGAAATGTGGAGAGCTGAAGGGATGTGGGTGGGGGTAGGGGAATAACATGTGTGCAAACTTAATATATCTTTTCCTCACCTGAAGTTGGACCCAGACAGTTAAATTATAATTACAGCCCCATCTGGAGGGGGATAAAGTACAGTACTCCAGTGCTCTGAGCTTTCAACATGGGCACTTTGTCAGGTAAAATAAACATATCCCATTTTCAGTCTGTGGTCAAACTCAACAAAAGCCATGAAAGATGGGACACTCATCAAGAACCACATTGTGACATGGTGAGAATGACAGCAACAACAGGAAGAAAGAATGAAATGGTTAGTTACTTTCTCTCAAGCCAGATGGTTCAGGAAGGCTGCTCAAGGCTTACCTCAAAGTGGCATAAATCCTCAGTGAAACTCATGGCTGGTGCTGCTGTGAAGTCTGGTGTGTGGAGTGTGAAGAAGTCCTTTCCTGGCCAGAGAAATTGGTCCTGAGAAGTGCAGTGACCCAGGCTGGTCCATGGCCATCCTTGGAGTATTTTAATCAGATCATCTTCTCTGGTCACAAAACGGTGAGGCTGTAAAACTAGGAATGCTTGGTGACCATGTTCCCTGCCCTGTGAAAGAAGCCAGTCTTTTGCTCCAAGAGAATGAAGGTGATGCAGAGAGAAGAGAGGGCCCAGGGTGTATCTGAGAGGGTCCTGGAAGATCTCTCAGGACCCTCTCACAGGGGCCTGTGAGTTCTCTCTCTCACAGTCCAGGAAGTTCCCTCTTTTTGCTCAATCTATCTTTAAGTTTCTGTCGCTTGTTATCAGCAGGGCTCAGTCTGATATATCAATCATAAAGTAAAACTTATGAAAAGATTACATTTGTTCAATCTGATAGTATCGATGTTAGTGATAATAATTGCTAACATTTATTGAGGACTATGTGCCAACTCTTCTCCTAAGAATGTTATATATTTATTTTCTTTCACTTAATCCACAACCCTATAAGACAGGAGCAATTATTGTTTCTGTTTTACAGATAAGGAAATTGAGGCACACAAAGTTTAAGAGACTTGCCCAAGGTCTCACTGCTTATCAGAGGAGAAGGTGAACTTCCAACCCAGGCCTCAGAGCCCAGTCTTCTAACCATCCCCTATTCACCTGTAGGCAAGTTGAGATGGTGGACAGCACCATCATTCCCCCCAACTTGCAATTCTAAGTGTTCCTGAGTAGGTAAAGAGTGGGGTTAAAGCCAGTGTGTCCAGAGACCTATAGTCTATAAACTATAGTCTATAGACCTCAAGTCTATAAACAATTTTATCTATGTCACAGCCACAACGAAGTGACAAGTACTGATCTCCTATCAACAAAGAGATTTCAAATTATTGTAGCCTTTTATTTCCCCATCATTTTTCTCTTTTGTTTCCCCTGAGAACTGTGTCTTAAGGGAAGATGTATATGTGAGCATCAAATGGCGTATGTGTTGCATGAAGAGAATAAAAGGATGAATTTGATAACCCTGGGATACTCAGTGGTTCTCTCAGTGGTCCTCAGACTTGAAGGGGGCTCAGAGCCACCTGAAGAGGCTTGCTGAAACCCAGGCTGCTATGTTTCTGATTTGGTTTCTGATTTAATGACTCTGAGTTTAGAGAATTTTCATTTCTAACAAATTTCCTAGGCAATGCTTGAGTTGCTGGTTTGGGGACCACACTTGAGAACCATTGCCCTATGGCAACTGCAGCTGACTGTTCCTAAGAATATATGAAACAGTCCAATTCAGTAAAATAAGTCAGCCAGTTTGATTATTTAGGTGCATTGCTGTTAGTTTAGCCTAGCTGGTCCTTCTTCCCAAATGGCCAAATCAAAGTGAGCATATTTCAGGGGTTCTGAGATTAATAAAATGGTACACAAAGATATTTGAACATTTTATAAGCAAGAAAATATTAAACTACTATCTTTTTATTACAGTAGTAATTACAGATTATTATATAAAAATAACTTGAGGCAGTGTATTGCTATTTGTTGTTGAACAAAATCACATTTTCTTATCACTATGATTGGTGCCAAGTGGTTACTAGTCTTTTATAGTATTTGAGTATTTCCCAGTATAGTTGTGTACCTGCTTTCACCTGCAACTCATCACAAGAATACAGTGGGGAATAATCTCACTGTTACCATATTTTCTGTTAGCAGATATTTGTTATGCAAATAAGTTTGGGTGAGCTGAGCTGATGTCATTTTACCCTCTTAATTTAAATTGTTTTCTTTAAATGGACCAAAAAATGAGTTTGATTCAGAGAGGAATGATTAATTTTGTCCTTGGGACAAAATTATATTCTTTGGGGATATCAGGCAAACTGTAGACACCTACTTTTTAATGCAAGATTCCAGTTAAAAATGTCCACTCCTGAAATCTTTCTTTGAGCCTCATAGTTGTCTCAACTGTACTTATAAGTTAGTCAGACTGAACAAAATAGGCATGATGTAAAGGAATATCTTCAGGAAAAATTGTTTTTCTCAAGAAATAATTTTTTATTTCTTTTTTGTTTATGACAGAGATACCTACCGGCCTGTAGTTTTCTTTTCCTGTAATGGTTTTGTCATGTTTTAGTGTCAGGGTTATGCTGACCTCATAAAATGAGTTTTAAAATGTTCCCTTTTGTTAAATGTTGAGAGAGTTTATATAAAATTGCCATTAATTCTTCCTAAATGTTTGGAAAACTTTATCCATGAAACTGAATCTAAAGTTTTTTTTGTGGGAAGGTTTTTAGTTAAAGATTCAATTTCGTTAACAGGTTTCTTATTTCTTTTTGTGTTAGTTTTAACAAGTTGTGTTTTACAAGAGATTTATCCATTTCATTGAAATTAATACTAGCATGAAGTTATTCAACATAACCCATTATGATCCTTGTAATGCCTATGATGTGACCTTTTAAATTTTGACATTAGTAATTTGTATTCTTTCTTTTTTCTAGATTAGTTTTGTTTTGGGTTTATTTCAATTTATTTACCTTTTCAAAGAATCAGCTTTTGGCTTTTTAGGTTTCCTCATTATACATTGGTTGTCTATTTGTTTTTTGTTCTAATATGTATAATTTTTAAAATTTTTTGAGTTTAATTTGCCAATATGTGTATTAGATGGTAGCTTATATAATTTGTTTTCATTCTTTCTTTTTCTAATATAAGTATTTAAAGCTAAAACATTGCTTCTAAGCACTCCTTGAACTATATTCCCCACATTTTGATATACCATGTTTTATGATTATTTAGTTCAAAATAATTTTAAATTTCCATTTTAAATAGTTTTATTTTAATTTATAGATTATGTAGAGTGGGTTGCTTAATTTCCAAGCATTTGAAGCTTTTCTAGTTATCTTCCTATTACTGATTTCTAGTTTAATTATACTGAGATGAAAAACGCTCCTTTGAAATTTGTTTAGATATGATTCTTGCTTTAGCATATGGTCTATTTTAGTAAAAGTTCTATAAATACTTAAAAAATAATTTATGTTTGGTAATCATGGGGTATAGAATTCTGGAAAAATTCAATTAATCAAATTGGTAAAAAGTTACTTCCTGACAGAAAAAAAAATGAAGTATTTTTCAAAGTTTAAGGGGTAAGAGCACGCAGTGACTGAGTGCTTGGTCTCAGAACATTAAGGGTCCTTGTCTCACTTCCATCTGCCTACTCAGCATCTCTATCTGGATGTGTAAGGAGCATTTCAAATTAATACCCAAAGGCACTCCTGATTTCCCCTTTTCCTGTCTCCCATCTCAGTTAATGCACCCAGTGCTCAGGCAGAGAACATTAATTGTCCCTGATTTCTCCCTTTTCCTCACATGCACATCTCCACTGGCAGGTTGTTTCCTCTACTTTAAAATCTGATTGCTTCTCATTATGCACCTGCTACTTCCCTGGTTGAAGTCCCTGCCAGTTCTTTCAAGGGTACTATTATAATGACTTCCTAATGTGTCTCTCTGCTTTTTAAGAAAATTTTCTCATCGTCCTTCTCCATCTCTAGACCCTGCCACATCTTGCAACAAGGCACACAGATTTTTTTTCTCCCATAACAATCAGAGTATTTTTTAGGCTTAAATCAATTGATTTTTATTACTAGACTTATCATCTCATCCAAGTTATTTTTAAAAAGGAAATCAGATCAAATCACTTCCTTACTGGAAAACAAACAAATATAAAGAATGCCGAGTCTTTCCCTCACACTTAGAATAAATTATAAAATCCTCACTATGGCCTATGAGGCCCTCACCAATCTGGCCCTGACTCCTTCTCCTCTTTGGCCACATCTCTAGCCACAATAGCCCTCTGGCTCTGCTTGGAAAAGCCCAGATCCTTTTCTCCTCAGAGCCCTGGCACTTGCTCTCTCCTCTGCCTGGATTGTTCTTACCCAGGTCATCACACATTCACTCTTCCGTTCCATCTAGGTCTTGACTTTCCTGTTTAAAACCTCATCCTACCTCCACTGTGCTATCACTAGTCTCTATTTCCTCTGGCTAAAATTTCTTCATACACCCTGTCTGCAGTGGCTCAGTTAGTTTGAGCATTATCTTATAAACCAAAAGACTGAGGGCTTGCTTCCAAGTCAGGACACATACCTAGGTTTCAGGATCAGTCCTGGATGGGGCATCTACGGGAGGCATCCCATTTCTCTCTCTACTTCTATCTCTCCCCCTTCTTTCTTTGGAATAAAAAATTTCTTCATAGTACTTACCAATACCTCGTATTATTCACAAAGTCATTTTTAATAGTGTGTATCTGTCTTCTGCACGGGAAGATACATTCCATGAGATCAGCAACAAATTGGTATGGCTTATCACTGAAACCTTACCCAGTCAACCAGTGCCTGGCACATAGTGAACACTCAGTAGATATCTCTTGGTTGGATGAATGTATAGCTGGATGCCTGAAGGATGAATGTTTAACTGAAAAAATGATTGTTTTATATTCATTTATATGTAACAATTAAGTTCATCTTCCTTTAGGGTAGCACTGGCAGGTTGATTTACACACTATAAAAGGTTAAACTTCTTAAAATAACCTGTGGCTTTTAACGTTACTAATTCAGGTTAGAGTTGACACCAGTTAGTTTGAGTTGGTTTTCTTTGAGATTGAACAAACTCCACACTTTCAAAAGATTGTGTACACATTCTTTTCTGAAACAGAAGTATACTGTTGTGTGCATGTGTGTGAGTATAGTTTGTGTGTGTGCGCCTAAAGGCAGCTGCATCACATATACCTAATCCACCAGTGGACTGGACTGTGGGCATTGTTGCCGATGGATTAGAATTTAAAAATAGGGAGAGGGTGAAGGAAATTTTTCCTTAGGTGATAGTTTTGGCTTTTAGGGGAAGTACTTTTTCTTTCTAATTTTCTTTATAATGTGGTAAACATTGCTATCTGACCACCACCATCAGTGGGATAAGCTAAGCCTTTATAAATATTACCATTAACAGTTATCCTACAACCCTACAAACCAGGCATGGCTATTTCTATTTTCCAAATGTGGAAACTGACTCACAGAGACAACGTATGTAACATGACATGGCTGAAAAGCTACAGAACAAAGACTCTGCCTATTCAACTCTCTGTATCCAAAGTTGGTGCTCTTTCTGCTAAAATACATATTGCCTCTCTTTTTATGTTGTGTATGGAGAATAATTTAAAAATAATATTTAAGGTTTAAAAGTAAAAACTTCTTGCAAATATATATGTACCTGGGTCTCCTGTAGTGACTTATCTATAGCTTTTTATTGTGACTAGGCAGACATAGATGTTTTACCATATTTCTTACTTATATGTCCTTATATCATCTCTTTTTCTATGTACCTCACTAAATTTCTGCCAGTCTAGTGGAAGAAACAAGATGTTTCCAATGATTTTCAGCAGTCAGATATGGCTGTGCCATGAACTGTTCTCATCTACTTGTTTTTATGTTGTTGTGTGATGTTGCTTCAGACCAAAAAGCCCTTTGGGGTCTTCTCAGATGCCAGTGGCCTGTATATTCATATAGTGTGTGCTTTTACCTAATTCAAGTATTTGTTCCCTCCCCAGAGAAGCCTTCCAGAATGTACTATCATCAGCACCTTCTCCTCCATTTACTTTTCTTCATAGGTCCCACCACTAACTGATCTTCAGGTTGCCATTATTCAGTCAACCTGAGTATCAGGTCTCCTAGTCTGAGTTGATTTCAAACATAGGTTCTCAGCAATGCTAGGATAGGTTAGGGTATTGATTCTCAAACTTTGCTTCTACAGTTATTAGTGTCCAGTAGAGGTGAGCCTAAGAAATGCCTAAGAAGTTATCACCACTAAAATGTTATAATGGTAATTTCCCAGTGCAGAGAATGAAACAATATCACTGAATAGACTTTTTTTCAACTGCTGAGCATTACCCTCTTCCATAATTTCCTTTTAAAATCTATGGTACTCTCTCTCTCTGGCCAGTGTAGCTCACTTGGTTGGAGCATTGTCTTTTGAACCAAAAGACTTGGGGTTTGATTCCAAGTTAAGGCACATACCTAGGTTTCTGGCTCCATACCAAGTAGGGGCACATATGGGAGGCAACCAACTGATCTTTCTCTCACACATTGATGTTTCTCTCTTATTCTCCCCCTTTCTCCCTCTAAAAAAATCAATAAATATATATTTAAAAAAATTATTTAAAATCTTTGGTGCTACCTATCTCACTAATAGATTCTACAGTAACAAATGAATTTTCTAGGAAAATTCTGGGACTAGGCACATATATTTTGACCACACATTGCTTCTGAGGATGCTTTTCAGGCCCTGGGAAGGCAGCAGTGGATGAAATTAAGACCCTGCCATCGTAGAGATTGTTTCAATCCTGTTGGAGAAAAATATGATTAAATTAAAAGTACAATATTTAAGGCTGAATTGCTAAATTGCATATCAATAACATAGCCATAGTTTTAGCTAGAAAAATTGTTCCTAGGTCATGTACTGGAAAAAATGGTATCAATGTTTCCTGGAGTTCTCCAGAGAGAACGTAACTTCCAGATGTTCTTTCCCTGAGTGTGTTAGGGAATGCTCATGTTGGAAAAGGGGTCCCTCAGCCCTGGCCTCTGGGCTGAGCCTGGTGGTTGGGATCCATGATACTGTGACTGGAATGGGTATTTAGTGACAAATTCCACCAACCCCCTGATGCTTATATTTGTTTACTTAGCTCATAATAAATAGCTTCAGATACAGTGATCCCATGTGAATACAAACAGTCCCAGCCTTTAGAAAACTCTCTAGCAAAGCTCTGGGAGTACATGTGTGTTTAGGGGTAATCATCTCCAGGAAACACTGTCATCCTACAAGTTGTCATTAGTGTCCTCTTCCTATGAAATTTCTCATCCTTTTGAATGCTCATAAATGAGCATTTTCATGCAGAATACATCATTTCGAATTGAATTTCAATAACTCCTCTGGTGGCCGCTCGCCAGCCTGACAATGTCTGTCCTTGTAAAATGAGCCTTGGTGAGTCTGTTTGGAAGCATGCTGGCTTTGGTTTTAGCAACAGACTAGGCTGAGTCCAGAAAATATTTTGCGATATTTATTTTCATAGCATGAATAAGCAAAACAGTCAAGAAAGTGCTGATGGGTCTCTAATTCTCAAACTCCAGCTTAGAAAATAGAAATTCAGATTTTCTATTCTACCTCCCAGCCCCACCTCGTTCTTCCTCTTTTCCAATGGGGGCTGATATTGCTGGCTTTGGCAGAAGTAGGGATGTGTTGAAATGCTGTAAATTACAGTTAATGTGATATGGTTCTGTTTATCCTAGTCCAACGCTGTTGAACCTACCAATTTTTCCCTTCTTGGCTTCCCATGAATTAAGGGAAACAGAGGATAGCCAGTTGGAAGCTGGACCATTTTCTTTTTCAGTTAGAGTAAAAGACAGATATAACTGATGAATGCTGGCCCTAACGAAAAGGTTTTTTTGCCTTGACAAGATATTCAGGAAAAGCCCAGGACATAGCCCTATTTACTTCAGAAGAAAAAGGATTATGTTCAGAGATATACAGAATTGAAAGCATGATTCAGTTTTCTAGGGGAGATTCACACTAATAAAGTTTAAGTGGAAAATGTCGATGACTTCATAACTATGAACTGAGTTCTAAAGAGACAGCTACCATCTTTGAGTTTCTCATTCACAACTGAAAAGATCACCACAAGCAGATGGTCACTAATAGGGCCTCATTGCCTCACACCTGATTCATTCAAGAGTGCTGTCTCTACCTTCACGTGCAAGACTCTTGGATGCAAGTGACCCAGGAACTCTGGCTGTCATTGCGCAAAATGACCACTGTGAATAAATTGTTAAACTGCCAATCGCTGGGTTTGTTGGGAAGATATGGCATTCATCAGATTTTTATTAGAACTCAGAGAAATGACAGAGTTTTGCTTTCATATAAATTGAGGTTTTGAGAAGGGGCTACATTAGGACCATGGGGTTCTTTGGGGGGAAAGTAAGAGCAATTCACATGTGTGAGGAAAACTAGTAATCACAAATAATTGGGGAAAAAGCATCAACTTGGGTATTTACAGATCTGGTGTGCCTTGAATATTGTACAATCCAATTTGTGTTTGCTTAAATAAACAAGGCTGAATAGCAGTGACTTTAAAAAACAGTGGGGAGAAATCTAAGAAAAAAATTCATTTTATCCCACTGTTAATAATTGGCTTTAAAAATGTGTGAAGGATGGTTAGAAAAATGTGTTGTAAGCTTTGGAGGTTGATAATGAGCACTTTAGAGTTTTCTTAAACAGAGGCAAATGATGTCTTGTGTGCATGAAGGGAGAAATGAGCCCTCCACAAACTCCCTTCTACCCTCCATGCAACTTTTCTGTGATGGACTTGTCAACTCAAATTCCTTACATTTGTCTGGTGTGTTGCATATTTATATATATTCATTTAATGAACAGAGAACTTATGATTTGCTAGGTACTGTTTTAAGCATTTGCAAAAACATCTAAACCCTCATGATTAGTCCATGACTTAGGTGCTCATATTTTCTTCTTTTCACTTGGGAAAACAGAAGTATCAGGAGGTCAATAACTTTATTCATTGACTCACTAGGCATTTATGGAGCTCTTTCTAAGCACAGACATTAGGTCCCAGAGCTACAGCAGGGCTCTAATTTGGTTTTCACCTTTCAGGTATTTTTGGAATGGTACAGACATTGAAATGAGAACTCACAATAGAAAATGGCACATAGAGTGATAAAAAAAAACTATGTATAAAAATCCCTCCCTCATACTGCAACACCTTAATGAACCACTAACATTGGGTACTGATTGCATGTGTCTTACTGTACTTGGATATACCGTGAGTTTTCTCACTTCACTCTGACACCAACCCTGTGGCATAGTCATTCTTTCAACTAGTACCCACTAAGTGTCAGTCCCAGGAGAGGCACAGTGCCCACTGTCATGAAATTAAAGTCTAGTCAGGGGGACTGACATTCATAAAAAATATCACAAAATATAAATGAGATAACACAGCTATGGTATGTGCTACCGAAAAGTGACATAGAACTAAAGGAGTACACAGTGGGAGGATTTGAGCTCACTGGGGAAGTCTGAAGAGGCCTCTCTGAGGATGTAATCGTATGAAGAATAAAGAGGAATTCAGCAGGTGAGATGGGATAAGTATTCCAGCAAAAGGGAATAGGACCATGTATAGAGAACTGGATGAACTCACTGAAAATAAGTCAGGAGAACTCAGTGTGGTATTAGGAAGGAGAGGTCAGACCCGGAAGGTCTTTGCAAACCATGAGGGAAGGGAGGCTGTGCTCACCACAGCACTGGAAGCCACCAGAATGTGTAGCACTTGGAGAATAATGGTGCTGATGGGAATTTCTAAAGACAACTTTGGCTGTGTTGTAGAGAATGCATTAGACTGGGCCCGAAGCTAGCAGTTGAGAGGTTCAGTCTCCAGGAGAGAAATACTAGAGTGGTGGCCATGGAGACATACAGAAGCAACAAAGTTTGAGAGATTATTTGGGAGTTAAACTGCATGTGGTGAATATGCAAATGGTTCAAGGGTGAACCATTTTACAGATGGAAAAACAATGGGTGGACGCAGAAGTTGATTAGCTGTCCTGTGGGCACACAGCTAGGAAGAGCGTCCAGCTTCACTAGAGCGCTTTGTCTGCTAAGTAAACACTGTTACTCTCTGTTCCATGAGAACAAAGAAGAGGAAACCAGGAACCTTGGTCGAGGAGGCTGAACAAAATTCTAAGGAAAAAATATTTGTTCATAGTTTTGCAGAATGAGTAGGAGACAGAAAATAAGGGCATTCTGGACAAAGGGAATTGTATAGAAGCAAGCAAGATAAGGGAACTTTGAGGGGTGATGGAAACTATGCCTTGATTATGGTGGCAATCGCAAAAGTCCACAGATTTGTCAAAACTCACCAAACTCATTTAAATGGTCCATTTTAATAAGCACACTTGGTGCCCAGGTCTTGGTTTCTAATACCTTTGTGCTCAAAAAAGGACCAGTGGTTCTCAAAGAAATGGCTGATTCTGGGGCTGGAGTAGGTTTTTACAAGATGAACCTAGAGCATTTTGTTGTGCCAGAAAGTAGTGATTTTTTTTTTTTTTTAATGACAGGCATACAACAAGGAAATAATAGCCAACTTGAAAGGGTTCCACTGGCAAAATCTGGGAAAATTGGGTCACCAAAATAATTAAGAATAGCAATGAATTATAAAATATGAGAAAAACAGGAAAGTGTGAGTTTGTACTAATAATAAATACATATATGAGTAGGAGGGAAGATACTATCTATGAAAAACAGCTGAATGTGGACTGGTAAGTGTGGAGGCAGTGCTGAAGTTGGGAAATCATCTTTTTGCATCCACCGAAGTGTAAGTTTTGTTCATGCAAGAATCATCAAAGGACACAAAATCCATGGGGATATTTTATTCATGTATTTTTTTTAATTTTTAATTTTTTACTTTATTCTTATTGTTGACACTATTGCAGATGTGTCCCCTTTTCCCTGCCTTTGACCTTCTCCACCTGACCCCACCCCCTTTCCTCTGGTTATTACCACACTGTTGTTTGTGTTTATGAGTTTTACATATATGTTTTTCGGCTAATCCCTTCACGTTCTTTTATCATGGGGATATTTTAATGAGGAGCAGGAAGTTTGAATATTGCAAAGAATCTTCCCATAAATTGCTTATTAGTTGCAAGGGACAAGGTAGTAACCACACAGTGGAGAAACTGGATAACACTTTGGGTGATTAACATCAGCATCACCACTGGGGCAGGTAGCCAATCTGTGCCTCCAGATGCAATATTCATATCCATAGCTCCAGTTGTTGAATTGAAATAGGAGTAAAGGATATCAAGAGGTAAGTTTCAGACCAAGAAGAGGAAAATAATGGTCAATGGCTTTATAAAAAAAGATACTCACCCTGAGTAGTAATCAGTAAAATGCAATCAAAGCAATCCAGTACTGATTTTCTCAGACTGATTCCTGGCAAGGGCACAAGGGAGATAGGAATGTTCATATTATTTGCATAAGTGTAACTTGCTAATATTTTTAGAGGTTAATTTACTAGTATTTAACAATATTAAATATCCTTACCCTTAGACTGAGCATCTCAGGTCTAGGACTTGTTCCTAGAATCCACCACTAATTATATGCAGAAGAACATTTGGTCCAGGGCTGTTTGTGGTAGAAAGCAATTAGCAACTGTACCAGTTATCTATTGCTGCATATCAAATTACCGCAAATTTAGCAGCTTAAAACAACACACATTTAGTGTCTCAATTTCTGTGGATCTGGAATCCAGGCACAGCTCAGCTAGGCCCTCTGCTTTAGTCTCTCACAGGCTGCAATTAAGGTGCTGGCCAGAACTGGAGACTCATCTGGGACTCCAATGGGAAAGGATCGGCTTCCAAACTGACATGGTTGTTGGCAGGATTCTGTTCCTTGTGGGCTGTTGGCCAGAGGCTGCCCTTGGTTCCCTGCTATGTGGGCCCTTCTATAAGCCAGAGAGAGTGTCTGCTAGCAAGAGGCAAGTTACAATCTCTTGTCTTCTAATCACAGAAGTGTTATGTCATTCACTTTATTCTGTTGATTCACTAGCCAGCACACACTCAAGAGGAGGCAGTTGCACAGGGGCACAAATATCAAGAGGCAGGGATGATTGGGGACCATCTTAGACTCTACCCACCATGATGACCTGAATGACCATCAAGAATATCAAGGTTTAATAATGTATGGTAGCACCACACCTTGGGAAACATTTCAGTAATTAATAAAAAATGATGTTAATATGTGTGTGCACAGACTTGGAGAGATTTCCCAAACCTATTGTTAAATGAATAAAGCAAACAAAGTTATTTTGAAAATAAGTGTGATACCATTTGTGTAGAAACAAAATATTTTTCCAAAATAAAACATGTTTATGTTCTCAAATATATATATGCATGCATTCAAACACAAAGGAAGAAGCAGGGAGGAGACACATCCATCCACTGATAGTGGTTACTAAATACCCAAGAGATGTGGGTGCAGGGTGGAGAGGGGAATAATGAGAAACTTTCTCATTTTATTCATCATATTTACTGTTTGGGTCTTTATTTTTTACAGTGGGAATATATTTGTGTATTATATGTTTGTTTAAAAAAATACTTAAACTAGGAAACTGGGGCTTATGTCCAAGAGTGTTAACTTTTGAAAACGTAGCATGCTATACATAGATGTGTCCCAACAGTGCCTTTCTTTTCATTGTGCACATTTTAAAGGTTTGCTTGGTTTTCCATTCCAGCTTTTTCTCAGATGTTTGTGACTATGCTTGGAACAAGGAGGCTAATAAGGGCTCTGTTGTCCCAGACTCAGGAGCAGCTTTGGAAATAACACGAGTAGGGCTGCAGTGAGCTGGCAGCTGGTTCCTATCGAGCACTCTTCTTTTCTCAGACACAAAGGAAGACCACAGTAGCCACCCAGAGAGGAGCCTGGTGCTGCGGGGCACTTCTGGGAGGCCACAGGAAGGGAAGCGAAACAAATAGTCCCTTTTGTGGCATGTCTTTTTGTCAGTTCCATGACCCACTTTATCATCGAAAGATGAGCCCAGGCTCCCATGGGGAAGATGCAGTTCAAGAACCACTGCTCACTGGTGACCTTGGGCCTGCTGCCTCATCCCTCTGTACCCAGTGGTTTCATCTGTAAAATGACAATGGTGATCTTATTGCTATTATAGGTTTGCCATGGGGAGTAAATGAGCTGATACATCTGAGGCACTTGGCTTAGTGCCCAGGCATATTAAGCATTCCAGGAAGGCTAGCATCTGTGACTGCTGTTGATGTTATTTATTGTTATCAACAAAAGTTGGCACTTACTAAACCCTTTCCAGATTCCTGATCCCAGCTCCATGATAAAGTTTCCACATGTTTTATCTCATTAAATTTCCCAGCCTTCCAGAGTGGAAGCTACTCTGAGGCTCAGAGAGGGAAGCTGTAACATTTCATTTTAATGAGTAATGGATAGACCACCTTCATTTTACCTGGGAGCCACAGAATGATTGGGGAACAATCTAGCTGGGGTGCACTGTTTACAAACCCTGGTGCTAAGGAGGTGGCTACAGGGGCTCCCTTGTTTCCAGGCACAGCAGCTTCTCTCTCCCAACAAGCTTTGCCTGCTCAAGGGTCAGAGGGTTAGTGTGAGCTTTGTGGCAAAGTATTTCTTGAGTTGAGTTTTCTGGATACCCTTCTTTTTCTAAAACTTGTTTTCTGCCCTGGCTGGTGTGGCTTAGTTGACTGAGCGCTGGCCTGAGAACCAAAGGGTTGCTGGTTTGGTTCCCAGTCAGGGCACATGCCTGGGTTTCAGGACAGGTTCCCCAGCAAACACACACTGATGTCTCTCTCCCTCTCTTTCTCCCTCCCTTCCCATCTGTCTAAAAATAAACACATAAATAAAATCTTTAAAAAAATCTTGTTTTCTGAAATAGACCTTCAGACTAAAGCTACAAGACTGACAATCAAACAACAGACAATGACAAGTGTTGGTGAGAATATGCAGAAATTGAAGCCCTTTTATGTTGCTGATGGGCATGTAAAATGGTGCAACTACTTTGAAAAACAGTTGGTGGTTCCTGAAAATGTTAAACATAAAGTTTAGAATATGACCCAGAAATTTCACCCATTGGTATCTACCCAAGAGAAATGAAAACATATATTCACACAAAAACTTGTACACCGATGTTTATAGCAGCGTTATTCTTAATAGCCAAAAGGTGGAAACAACCCAGTTGTTTGTCAACTGATAGATGGATAAATAAAAGGAGGTATACCCATGTGGTGGATAAAAAGGGATGCTACAAAATGGATGGACTTGAAAATGCAATGCTAAGTAAAAGAAGTCAGTAATAAAAGGCCATCTACTATACAATTATATTTATATGAAATGTCCAGAATAAGCACATCTACAGAGATTGAAAGTAAATTTGTGGTCATCTAGGGCTTGTGTATGGGAGGGACGGGCTTGACTGCTTATGTGTACTGTATGTGGAGTTTCTTTGCAGGGGAATGGGAATCTTCTAAAATTAGATTATGATGATGGTTAGAAAGCTGTGGCTGCACTAAAAACTACTGAATTGTTCATTTTAAAAGAGCTGATTTTATGGTATGTGAACTATATCTCAATAAAACCAGTTTAAAAAATCAACCTGACTTGCCAAGATGCCAAGCTTTTGAAAACTGAATGAACCGACACGAGCAGTGTGCTGTTTCTTATTTGAAAATGTGCAGAACTGGGGAGGTGACTTCCTGTAGAGAGATCAGGATAAACTAGAAAGACATTTGAACCCTAAAGCTTGTGAACCTTTAAATGTGCTGGAGAAAATGAAGTAGGTTTGGGCATATGTAGGAAGGATATTCTAGATGAAAGGGACAGTATAAGCCACAGTCCTGAAGTGAAAAAGCAAGGATGAAAAAAACTGACCAACACTGTTGGAATTAAACAAAGAAGACATACTGTATTTCAAACCATACTTACAAATACTCACATCTATGAACAGATTTTGGGTAACTTTTATATTGGAAGTCAAAGAGAAAAATATAAAAGACCTAATTGAAGTTCACCTTGTAAGAAGTATCTGTAGGCAAATACTTTATTCTTCCAAGCAAATACATCAATAATGGCTTTGTTGAGAAATTAAATATTGATCTAAAGTTGCTAGGGACACTTTTTAAAACGTTAACTGTGAAAAACAATTTAATCTTAGTACATCCACTTTCAGTTATCATCAGGTCTTGCTCTGTGGATGGATACCTGATTGGGGGTGGCCCATGCAAGCTGAACTCTTACTGATAAAATGGCATGTGGCATTACTCACAGCAGACATTTGTCCTCTCAGAGAAGAACCTTCCCAGAGCAGACAGCCAGGGGGATGACTGTCTCAGAGCCTTCAGTGGGGCTGATTCATGACAAACTAGGGGCAGAGCAGTTGGCCCCTATTTATAGGAAGTGTATTAAACAGCTTTCTACATCCTTTCTCCTCCATAGACATGTCTCAGCAAGCTTATGATCCATTACGTTTTCTGCTTTTGGTTCTCTGCTCAAAAGTCCTATGATTCTCCACATTCACCCACTACAGGCAGCAATTCGGAATGAAGTATCTCAAGTTCTCATTAAATTCCCATGTCCAGAGAGAACTGGAATAAAGCTCATTGAGAAGGATGAGTCCTGCTTTTTCAGAAACTGAATCCAGAGGGAGAACACAGATACAGCCCCCAGTTAAAAAGAAATTAGTAGGGGACTAAGGAATAATGGGTGATGATAAAGCTATAACTTGCTCCAGGTGTATAGGCAAAAGTGGAGGGAGGGTGGTGGGCTAAGGAGACTGAAGCTGAGAACAAAAAAATATGGTCTCATAATGTCTTTGTGGGAGCCAAATTCAGTTTCTCTTACCAGCAGAGAGAGAAGTGATCTTTGCTGATTTGAAGACAGGCAGCAGGAAGGTGTTTCAGGAAGATGGTCTGGTGGAGAATTTGAGAACAGGGAGTAAGATGTGATATCTAGTAGGACAAGATGACCCACCAGGCAGCCGAAGCTCTGCTTAGGGCACCAGGCAAGGAGGGACAAGTCCCCTGTTCTCTTTCCTCCAAAAAAGAGAAAGATGGACAGACAGAGATGAGGTCAGTTTTTATGTATTTATCCAGAATTTTGACATCAGAAAATGGTGTTTATGTTTTAGCATAACATAGATTTGGGGACTATAAATCTGTTTTGTGTGATGAACATGTATATGCGTGTGTATGTGGATGTCTGTGACCATGGGTGGGAGGACAGTGTAGATGGGTTATACATGTGGACTGTGTGTGCACATGTGTGGGTGGATGGGTGTGGTTGCCCTGGTATATGTGAGATTTGTATGTAGTTGTATATGTGGCTGCTATGCATACAAGGGTGGTCAAGAGTAGGTTTACAGTTGTGAGTACCTGAAATACAGTTTATTCTTACATTTTACTTATTGTAAGCCCACTTTTGCCCACCCCTTATGTGCGTCTGTGTGTGTCTGTGTGTAGGGAACAACAGAGCACCATAGACTTTTTATTGCCAAGGTTTTGAAGGTCAGGATCTGGCCTGAGATTCTGCCACTGATACTGTATCTGTGACCAACATGACAACTGTGCCACCACCACTAACAGATAAATCCCACTATGGGGACCTACCTAAGCCAGGTACTTTCCACACAACAGGTGACATTTGCTGTAAAAATCCAATCCAAAGCAAAGAAATGTGAGAATCTATGGTCCCCCAAAGCCGTGGGCTGGAATTCACACCCAGTGTTTCCAGACACCAAGCCCTGCTCCAGCCAAGGCACCAGAACACAATGACAAGTGGATTTGCTGAGTTCTTTGATGGGGGAGAAGTGAGGAGGACCTTCAGTGGGGGAATAGTTGAAGGGGGAATACTGAATCAGGAGACCAGTGATAAAGCAATTTCATCTGATTAATTGGTGCTTGAGTTCCATAGTTAGGCCAGGCAGTTTGAAAATTTCTTCCACAACAGTAGCTGAACTGCCCAGAGTGCAGGGTAGGAAAAGTGGAAAGCAGGAGTCAAGCACTCTTCAACATCTCAAAAGAGAGAAATATGGTTTTTTGGACTCACACAGACAGGTTCCCCGGGCTATCTAAGGATGGGGCCTCCAGGCAGGCTGATTTGAAATGCTTCCAAATGGATATCATGCTTCAAAGAGTAAGTCCCTGTGGGCCAGAAGCTGAACCTGAGTGTGAGAAGGGGACAGGAGAGCTGGAATTCAGGCTGCCTCCCCTCCCCCAGGCCCTGGAGGGTTTGTTTAACCCCTCAGGGGTGCTGTGTGCCTTCCTTGTTGAGGTGGTTTGTGGCTTAGTGAAGCAATATTTATAGAGTGCTCTGTGATTCTTGGGCGAACATTCGTTTTATAAATGAATGATCAAATTTATTAGCAATGAGTAACTAACCCGTCTACATTTATTGTGTTGATAATACAAATTTACAAGGTTTTAATTGCCAGTTTTAAAACCTCAAAAACCCACACATAAATACATGGGTAATAAAATATCTTCTCACTGTGCCCTTGACTTCTGTAGTTACATTAGGGCTTATGAGGAGGGTCTGAAGGAGGTTTCAGATGTAATCACAAAACCTGCCTAAAAGGATTAGGGCCAGGAACAGTCTAATTCAAACCTGGCTAGTGGTAATTTCATGTGTTTCAACCAAAATGTTCCTATTGATAAGTATTAATAATTTTCTTTATAATGCTTTTAATGTTAACAATAATAGTTTATTTCTATTATTATCTCATAGAATGCCTTATGACCTGGCTACCCTGTGTGTGGTCCCTGGACAGCAGCATTGGTATCACCTGGTAGCTTGTTAGAAATGCAGGATCTCAGGCCTCTTCCCAGACTTACTAAGTCCCCCAGCAATTTCTATGCATATCAGCATTTGCAATCAGCTGCATTCTGAGGTGGTTATAATCTCTCCTGTTTCACTGTAAAAGACAAACAAAACAAAACAAACCCCCCTGAGCTTTAAAGAAGTTTAATACACTGCCTACAGTCCCAAGGTCAAGCTGGATTTGAATCCCGTCAGTTATAGTCAAAGCTTTCAGCCACAAGGCAGATGCCGCAGGTGCGCGGAGTCCATAAGCATGGAGTTGAGAGGACAGTGATGACAGTCCTGGGCCCTCAAAGTAGTGACTTCACTGGGCTCTGGTCCATGTGTTGTCTACTCAGCTGTTTATACCTTCCTCCTTTAGACTAATGTGGGGGAAGCTTGTGATGTCCGATCTGTGCACACGATCCATCTCAGAGACAACAAGGGACATCTTGAGATTATGACCAAGGATGGCCTCATGTAAAATTTCTTCAATGTTAGAAATGACAGTCAGTTAACTTATTGCTCAAGAAAAAAGAGCCTGTTTTAGAACAGTGATATTAATCTCAGGAAGACAGAGAATGCCTGAGGTCCAAGTGAAGTGGTAAAATGATCATATTCATTAATAGCAATTTAAAAATATTCAGTGAACCTTAAGGCAATATTCTGAATGTTGAGAATAGAGAGGAGGACATAAAACTAAGTCCCTGACCACAAAGAGGGAGGAAGTTTAACAAGTAAGATGATCAGAGTCATTTCTGTATCTCTTCACCAGACTTAAAAGGAAGTCAAATAATTTCCCTACCTTAAATATTGAATTGAATTGATTGATGCATATGTCAAAACAAGATTTGTGGAAATTACCCAAAGTACTTGAGCTCCTCATGTCTCTCTATTACAGTGGCTTTAACTTAATCTGCTCTCATCCTGAATGCATCTACTTTATGTACGACAAGAAGTCCCTATTTGTTGCAGTGAGCACTTTTGAGGTCAGGGTCAGATTCTAATCATGAGGAGAAAGAAGGGATATTGGGAGTTACATGGAGCCCGCCCCACTGGGCATCTCCTGTACAAGGTATTCTTTAGGATTATACTCCGCAAACCCCAGACTCAGTTTGCCTACTTGTCAAGTTGGTAAGTAAATATCCCCTTTACTGATACAAAAAAAGCTGTGTAACTTCAGTGACCAGAAAATACACAGATGTTCTAAGAAAAATGTTGGCCTGTATTCCTGTACAGAATTCTCCTTTCTCAATCCTCTGGTAAAATGGTTTTAAAACAATGCTCTCCTCTGCACTGTATTGAAATAATTCAGAGTGTCTCCTGAGACAAGGACCTTCTAAATTTATGACTGTCCTCTGGAACTCTTTCCTGAGGGCAAAGTTCCTCTGCAAGAAACACCTTCCACTGAGTGACACTTTCAAAGAATTCTTGGGGCTAGGGAAAGAAACACTCTTCCAACAGAACCACAAACAAAGGGACCTACACGGGCCAAACCTCATCTAACCGTCTGAAAACTACCCCAGAGGCTATCTGAGGAGAGGGACAGACAAAGATCCTTTACAATTGCACTTTGTTTCTAATTTTATTATAAATTATTTTAAGATTATTGAATGAATAGGCATTTAGAGATCTAGTTTCATCTTTCTGGGTGTCCCCTTATTAGATTCCTGAAGCCTAAACAAAGCACAGTCCACTCAAAACCCAAAACTCAGACGCCTGGGTCACTAACACAATAGGTGAGATAAGTGGCATAAAAAATGAAACAAAACTAGATAGACAGATATAGATATAGATGTAGATGATATAGATATAGATGATATAGATATAGATGATATAGATATGGATGGATAAATATAGAGATAAAACATTGTGAAATGTAGTGATTTAGTGATCACTAGGAAAAGACCATTGTACTGTTTTCATAGAAGTTTCCTTTTTTATTGAAAGTTGTAACTTCTATGTATATTAAAGTCACAATAAGTCCAACTCTTCAGAGAAATCGTAAGGTCGGAGAATAGGGGCATCTGTTTGGCAGAGAAGGTGGCTGAGGAAGACCTGTCTGAGCAGGTAGCAGTTTGGCTATGACCTGAAGAGTCAGATCTTAGTCATGAGGATCATGAGCAGCAGATTTACAGGTAAACAATGAAGCACATTTGGAGGCCTTAAGTGGGGCCAAGAGCTGGCAGTTTTCTAAGAACTGAAAGAAGGTCAATCAGGCTGCAATTGCATTACAGTGATGGAGGGAAATGTGAGCTGAGCTGATGTTAGAAAGGATGGGAAGAGCCAGATCACACAGGTTGTGTGGTCCATCAGTGAGCCATTGACATGATCTGTTTTTAGTATGAGTAGCAGCCCTCTAGCAGCTATTTGGGTAACAGAGCTTAGATTGTTGGCATGGAAGTATGGGAGCACTTAAAAAACTGTTAAAATAGTTGAAACCAAAGATGACGAGGGTCCATTGTGATGGAGCTAAAGAGAAGCAGTTCAGAATTTATTTTGGGCATCAGAGATCATAGGATTTATTGAGGGATTAGATATTGACGGGTTTTTTAAGGATGCTACCAGGGTTTTGATTTGAGTACTTGGGAAGATATGTGGATCAGTTTACTAAGATTGCAGGAGGACCTGGTTGGGAGAGAGGCAAAGTGCTAACAGAGGGAGAATCATCCTGAAGGTGCAGAAATTCAGAGAAGCTGCCCTGGCCAAGGTGTTACTGGTGCTCTGTTATGGTTCATCGATAAAAAGCAATTGTGGGTAGTCATTGATGCTGGATGTGAGTTATGGCACACTTGCTGGATATTTACTATTTCTGCCTCATCAGACAGAGGACAATGCCCAGCTCATAGGGCTTGATCTGTTGGCAAATCTGTGTTCAGCCTTTGTCTACCCAGGCGGTGTTCTAGACACAGTTAAGATGTGTTGAACGAAGTGGACAATAACCAATTACAATGTTTTTCTCCAAATTTTAATGCAGGCATCATTGATGAAGCTTAAAAGCATTTTGTTTCTTTTAAAGTGGTAAATGTGCACTATTCTTAGATGGTGCACAAATATCCAGGATGGGAAAACCCAGGCCTACTCTGGAGTCTAGACTTTTATACTCAAGGCAAGTTCCAGTTGAATGGACAGCCATGAAAATTTGTAATAATGTGATAAATATTCTAGCCACCAATCTTTTTCACCACTTTAATACTTGACTAAAAGGAGGATTTCTTTGTTTTTTGGGGTTTCTGTTTTTTGGCACTTTGAAGGTCTTAGCTGTGGACTGCTAAGGGAAATACTCTTTTGATGGGAATAAGACCTTAACTCCAGAGCTCATTCCAAATAACATTGGCTCTAAGGCCAAGTGCCTGTGTCATTGGTGGGTCAAACCATGCCGAGAATGCCCATTACAAAAAGATCTTTATTGCATTTTGTCTCTATAAAGCAGCAACCCTTTTTGGCAGCTGGATCTGCCTTCTCTGGATCCAGTGAGTGGCTGTAAAGGAGGCTCAGGTTTCTGGCAGTCAGTCAGAACACAGGTGGAGCTGGCCTATGGACCCAGCAGCCTCCCGGCCTAGGCTAAATGGGGCTTTAGTGGACCTCCTTGGGATTTGTCAAGGGGGGAAAAATCACATTTCAAGTGGGAAGAGAGTAAATCTAGAATTCAGGAAGGGAGAGGCAGCTTATAATAACAGTCTTTTACCTCTGTACTGAGCTTTACATTTCACAAAATATATACATTATTCTATTTGGTTCCCCCTCCAAAAAAATCCTATGAGTTATATATCATTATTCTCATTTTACACAAGGCTCACAAAGAGATTTGGAGATCAAGGCTCACAAAGAGAAAGTGACCTAACCAAAGCCACAGACTAAGAAATGGGACTTTAATTCAGGTCTGAAATTCAATTCTAAACTTTAAGGGCCAACTTTAAGGAAAGAGAAAAGAACTAAAATTTATTGCATTTTACCTTGTGCCAGGCATAATGCAGCACTGAGAAGAGAAGAGTTAAATATTGTTTATAGCTTCATTTGTCATAGCTGATACTACTCAAGGCATGATGTTTCAAACAAACAAACAAACAAATAAATATAAGCCAAAGTATCAGGGATCAGAACTGATACTGTAATTTACATGTGTCCTCCATCATAATAGTGAAAATGTGAGAATGATTTAGAGCAGGGTCAGCAAACTGCAGCCCAGGGGCCAGATCTGGCGGTTTTTGTAAATCTCAGCTAGTTGGAATGCAGCCACGCCCATTCATTTGTGTGTGGTCCATGGCTGCTTCTGTGTGGCAATGACAGGACTGAGGAGTTGGGACAGAGACCCACGCAGCCTAAAATGTTTACTCTCTGGCCCTTTACAGAAGAAAAAATTGCTGACTCCCGATTTAGAAAACTTTTCTCATCTTAACTTGAATCATGGACTCATACTCGAAGGCCTTTTACAATAGGAATTTTATTAAAGGGTAGATTACAAACTGGCTAAAAATGTAAATTTAGTATTTAAGTACTTAGATAGGAGCTCTGGAGTGTCCTCTGAATGTGAAGTTAGTGATGCCTGAGACCAGGCTTAAGCGTTTGAGAATGGTATAAAAGAGAATTTATCCACAAGTTATCTCTATGTAACCTGCTATGGATGAAACAATAGAGCAAAAGAGTTGTTATAAACTCTTTGTGCCCTCCTCAGATTTGTATGTTGAGCCCTTATTTCCAATGTTATGGTATTTGGAGGTGGGGTCTTTGGGGTCACAAAAGCAGAGTCCACATGACTGTGATCAGTGCCCTTACAAAGAGACCCAGAGATCTCCCTCACCTCCTTCACCATGCGAGGACACAGACAGAAGACAGCTACTGATGAACCAGTCAGTAAGTGGTCTCTCACCACACACCAAACCTGCCAGCACCTTGATCTTGGACTTCCTAGGCTCCAGAACTTTGAGAAATAAATATTTGTTGTTTGAGCCACCTAGTCTATGGTGTCTTGTTACAGCAGCCCCAATGGATTAAGACAGGGGTATTGTTCAGGGCTAGTTAACTGCATAGAGACAACCTGCATATCTTGGTGTCTTACCTTTCTTTCTTTTGCATGTTACAGTTCAATGGGGAAGGGAGGGCATTTTGCTCCAGGCAGTCAATCAGGGACCCAGGTGCCTTCATTGTGTGGCTCTACCATCTTCTAGGGTCTCAGGAATCTCCATCAGACCCTTTGCATGTAGCCAGCAGGAGAGAGAGGAGCAAACATGGGGAACAGAGCAGGAGATTTTAGGGACAATTCCTGGAAGTGACACATATCCTTCCTGCCCACATTTTGTGAGGAATTTTTCACATTATCCTTGCACAAATTGAAAACTACAGTTCAGAAATATGCTGAAGGTGAAGGAAACAAGGATATTGGTGAATAAGTAATAAGATTTTGTCTCAATTACATTTACATTGCCCTTTGACTAAAAAGTCTCCTTCCTTTCTCCCCTTTCCCCTCCCCACCTCCATTCCTCCTTTCCTTCCTTCCTCCCTTCTTCCCTCCCCCTCCCTTCCTTATTGGTCTATAGTCTGACTTGTTTAACCTGTCATGATAACTACAAAAGAAATGTTAAGAACTAGACCCTATCCTGTAAACTAAGTATCTAATTTCACCTAAATTGATAGAGGAGAAAAATAGAAGCAAATAAAGGCAAGAATCCCATCTCCATCACAGCAACAGTGGTGGAAGTAGGAACTTGGACACCAGGCTCCGGCTTATGCATGTATGAGTTTAAAGTGGCGTTTAATTAAAAAGTTGCAAACTTGTGGAACAAAGGGTTTTGTTTGGTTCTCCCTTGTGGAATCCCAGTTTCTAGGAAACAATAACTTATGATTTATGGGTTCTCTTTTCACAAAAGAATGGAAGTTATACGTAGCTCATGTTTAAATGGGAAAAAAGTCCTGGTGGTAACTCATTATCTGTCTGGCTAACAAAGGACAAAGGATAAACCCTGGAACATCTTTCTTTGTCATTTCATATTTATGACACATCCTGTTGGTAAAATGTATTCTCAAGACAAGCTCTGGAGTTTATTATTTTTTTGTCTTCTCAAACTTCATGACTGCATCATTTATTTATTTATTTATTTTTTAAATGCCAGACCAGATGGAAGCCTTCTTCTTTTTGAGTCAGAAGTGAAAAAGAGACTGTATGAAGTCATGGGTGATAAATCCTATAGCATGTGACCTGCTCTTAAGAGAAAGATGGTCATGTCTCTTCACAATTCGTTGGCTTTGATTGTCTTACTGGGGTTTATTCTAAGGAATCTTCTGGTCCAGGTATAAATTGTTGTAGGGGTACTCTGAGCTCATCTTAGGGTCACTTTTTACCTTTCCTGGACATTTTACTGACTGAAATTATTTTTAGTGATGTTCATCAGTGTGTATTATCTGTCTGTCTCCTTCAGAGAACATGTGGACTTTGAGACGGTAGGAGCCTTTTAAGGCTTATCCAGCGCTGTCTCCCCAGTACCTAGAAGAGCATGAACGCTCTCTATAATATTGAGAAACAGAAGGAATGAATGAGTGAGTGAATGCATAGTGGTAGGGAGTAGATGATAGGCTCTCTTATCTCCCCACCTGCTGTGTGTTGAAGATAGGAGATGTGCACCCTAAGACTTTGTGTCTCTCTTGCTTGAGACCAATCACCTCCCATTGATTGGGGTCCATGGATTTGTCTTCATTAATCACTCTTAATAATTCCCACCATAATGTTAGTGACAAAATTGTGCTCCATTGACTGAAGCACCAATGAGGTGAAGTGTCAACAAATCCTAATTTGTCCCTTAGGGAGAAAGTACAGTGATTGTTGAGTAGCCTTAGTTACTACAATTCAATTCTAGTCTAAGGAAATTGTGTCTCTTTCTTGGAGTGCTGTGGGAAGGAAATATTTCAAGAAAAATAATTGAATTTCCAGGCTTATTAGATTCTCTTCTTAATAGGAATCAAACCAATAAGATGCCTGAGAATGAATATTACACTACCCTCCCAGCTGCTTCTAAAAACATTAATCCACACTAGCACTGATTGGGTCCCCAGGAAAGACTCAGACACAGAATGAATATTTTTTCCTAGTCCCATGAATTATTGAGTTTCTGCTTGGCCTCCTTGAGCTCATTCCTAGAGGTAGTAAGATGTGGGTTACCAGCACAGTTCATGGCTGGAGGCTTCCTGGAGGGAATTGCAGCTTCAACAATCAGCTGTAGGACCTTGGGCAGGATTATTAACCCATGATATCAATTTTCTCATCTAGATAATGAAGATGATGGTAACATGAACCTTGAAGGTTGCTAAGAGAATTAGAGAAGGTGGCACTCTCTGAAGGGCTCAGTATAGCATGCAGGACAAGTAGAAACTTTGCCCATGTTATTTAATGCTGCCTTATTTATTATGATTTCATCTCCATGAAGAATCCCAAGGGTGGCTGGTATTTGTATAGAATGTTATAGGAGTTGAAGAATCACATTATAGGTTGAACTAGGTAAACGAAGATATCTTCATAGAGGCTATGTCTCTTTGATTTTCTGTTCCGCATTAAAAAAAGATTTTACTAAAAACGTGTAACATTAAAATGTCTTTTCTTAGTCAAAACAGTCATTGCCTATGGCATCTATTATATCTAATAGCTTTGCTGTAAATCTCAGCAATTCGAGTCATAAGGGTCTAAGGAGGACAACATACCTGCATGACACCTGACACTCAAGACCATAGCACAGAACAGACATTACTAATCAATCAGGGTACTCTTTCTGCCAAGTGCAGCCTCAGTCATGCATTTGAGCACGTCATTATCTGATATGTGTCATTAGGTACTGTCACCTATTTCCTTCCTAAATGAAGGGGGCCATGAATGACACGCATGAGCTCTGGTTCTGGTTGAAACACTGGCTGAATGGCATATAACTTTGTTTTTCTGCACTATGAGGCTTATGTTTTATTAAAGTTCAAATAAACATTTCTTCATTCTCTTCACACATATGTTGGGAGATTGATATAAGAGAAAAGTCCAAGTTTTATAGCAGCTTAACTCAAATGGAATTGCCTTGTATGCTCTAGAAGAAATTAGCTCTAGAAGAAATTAGCTCAAAATCCCACTTTATGACACATGGTATGCATGTTCCTCAGAGCCCTTCCAAGTGGGTTTCTTGATTTCTTAGTCACATCTGCCTAACGCTTCCTCTTCTTAATGTTGCTGCTACTTAATATCATCTCATGTACATTGTCCCGTGTGGGATATACTGACCTGGTTAAGGTTCTTCCTAGCCTTTTTGCTAGACTGAACACTCCTCCCACAACACACACCCTCTACAGGGGCTTCGTGAGTGCAGTTAAGTCTGGGCAGATGGAGGTGGGTTTGCATATTGGCCACCCCTGCTGTGAAAATCCTTTTAACTACTTTACCACTTAGGTATTTTTCTCTTCTCCCCCCCCTTCTTTACCCTCTTTTCTTCTTTTTCTTTTTAAGAACTCATTTCACCACCTGTCAGAGTTCTCTGTCCCCTTCACATACTCTTGGTGCCTTATCTTCTCTCCACTTTTTTTTGGATGCACAACAAATGTCAGAATCTTTGCATTTGAAATGCAGCCTTACTTAAGAGCTGCCCCCTTTCTGCAGCTCATAACTTAGACGTTATCTTCTCATCCCCAGGTGGTACCTTATGGTGCCTTAATAGAGACAGTCCATTTCCTAAGAAGAGTTTTGGTAACAGTTATTAAAATTATGTATGTGTGTGTTAGCGTGTACTTACATTTTTGCATCCTAATAAACAATCCATTCTCCCATTCTACTTCATTAATAAGAATGCTGATTTTTAGCTGGCTCATTGCTGGCTGGTTAAAACAAAAACTGCTTCCTTTAGCTTACCTTGTAGCTAAGGCAGCCAAGTAACTAAACTAGGACCTAGACAGAAGTATTGTGTGGGATTTGTGGGAAGTCTCCAAAAAAAGGAAGAGAAGGTTTCCTGTCTGGAATCTGCTGTCTGGAATGCTAACATGATCCCCCGGATGCCAGCAGCCATCTTGTACCAAGAGGATAAGGGCCCACCCTAAGGATGAGGGAACACAGTGTCCAAAGGCTTTGCCAAACTGCCTAGACTCTAACTTCCGATTTGTTCCCTTTGAAAATAAAACTTCTATATTGCTGAAGCTCCTTTTATTCAGGTTTAACTATTATATCAGAACACATTTCATTATTTTCAAAGCTTCATAATCATGGCTCTCAAATTTTACTCCAAAGCACCTATGAGGCGCACACCCTGCCCCCGACAATACACACTCTTTTTCATTTCTAAGGTGGAATGAGGAAGCTCTATGCTAATAGACAGGTGGATTGAATGTGAGCCTTTTGTTAGCAAATGGTAGAACAGAGGTGCTCTGATGCGATGTGTGGACATGGGTGCTGTTGAGAATCTTATGCCCTGAGCTAAACCTCTGACCTAGGCCAAGAAGAGTCAGATGACTTCCAGAAGACAGTAGTAGGCAGGGCATTCCAACAATAATGTTAGCCTTATAAAGAAGACAAATGAATGTGGTACTGAGGAAGGCAATGAACCCCGTTATTCCTGTGATGGGTTCCTAGGGAAGCCACAGACAATTTTGCGGTTCAATCAACGGACGTCACCCAGTAGTGGCTGAGGAGTTTGTGTCAACTGAAGTGCACATTTAAGAATAGTCAAAACATAAAACAGATGTCATTATCAAAATACTCAGTGTGTAGTCCCAAAATTAGGGTCAAACATGAAATATAAGTTGAACCAAAACATGCATTTTTTGCTTTTTCAAATATTTTATTATGTTTCCAAATAGGAAGAGGTTAGGAAAATCTAAGAAATTGCCAGTATTGTGGTGGACTTACCACCACCTGGAGCTACACAGGAGTTTGCCGCCTGCCCTTTCATTCCAACTGGGGAAACTTTGACCATTGAATGCCTCACAAGAGCTGTAGTTTAATGAATGTTTTATTCATCTTCAAAGGATGGAAATTCAGAAGAGTTCTGGATTTGCTAAATCTAGACATGAACTTTTGTGTCAGAGTCATTGCATGTTTTTATGGAAAGGTATGCTGTTCTCATTTTAAAGTTGATAAACAACAATAATATATTGATCAAAGTAAGAAATACCCACTGCAATCTGAATATATGTAAATTATACCCTTATTTTGTGTTATGGATCAAGTGCCAATCACCATGCCCTTAACCATAAAAGATTTGTACACCTCTCAGAAAATAATGTTTTCCCTGATTAAAATAATAATATATATATAGAACCATCTGACAGTGACCAGAGGGATAGGAGGAGGGAATTAATGGTGGAAAGAAGGGGAAGGGACTAGTCAAAGAACATGCATGAATGACCCATGGACATGGACAACAGGGTGGGGACTGCCTGTGTAAGTAGGGGGTAGAGGAGGGCAAAGTGAGAAAAATTGGAACAACTGTACTAGAACAACAATAAAATATTTTTTAAAATAAAAACTTTCAAACAGTACCAAGAGGAGTGAAGAATAAAGTAGAAATTGCCCCAAATTCTATTAAATACAGATAACTAGTGTTCATATGTGACAATCATTTTCCTTAGACATGTTACTTATTAGTGCTGACTCATGTTTTTGTTCTAATTTCTGTGAGGGCAAGAACTTCTATCTTGTTCCTAGATGTGAGTCTGGCACATAGTAGGTGTTCAAATATTTTTAACTTATAATGGCACATTTACATGCTTATATTTTTTTGCTTAATATATTATAGACATTTTTTCAAGCCAATAAATGTAAACTTACAACATAACTTTTTAAAAAGTATATTTTATTGATTATGCTATTACAGTTGTCCCATTATCTCTGCTTTATTCCCCTCTGCCCTATACCTCCTCACCCGCTCCCCCTGGCCTTAGTTCATGTCCATGAGTTGTACATATAAGTTCTTGGCTTCTACATTTCCTATACTATTCTTAACCTCCCCCTGTCTATTTTGTACCTACCATTTATACTTCTTATTCACTGTACCTTTTCTCCATTTCCCCCCCTCCATTTCCCTGCTGAAAACCCTCCATGTGATGTTCATTTTTCTGATCCTGTTCCTGTTCTAGTTGTTTGCTTAGTTTGTTTTGTTTTTGTTTTTTTAGGTTCAGTTGTTGATAGTTCTGAGTTTGTTCTCATTTTACTGTTCATAGTTTTGATCATATTCTTTTTTCTTAGATAAGTCCCTTGTTGGGAACTGCCCTGCCTGATATCAGAAGCTGTAACCCCCGCCAAGGCTAAGGCTGAGGGAACAACCTTGGAACCATAAGCCACCAAGGAGACAAGCTTATCTCCCTGGCAGGAGTGCTGCTTCTGCTCCTTTTACTTCATCTATAACTGGCCTCCAATGCTTGGTCAGTTAGCCAATGACGGGTAAGATTCCCCAAGAGGGGAATGACCTAAGACAGGCACGATCACATGGGAGGCCCCCAAGGAAGGACTTTGGGGGCTACAGCAAAAGGGGGTGATGGACCCTCACCCCTCAGCTTTGACAAAGCCTGAGTCCTCATTGTCTGCAAGAAAATCTCCTAATCTCTTGGCTTCCTTACTTCCCTTGCTCCACCTAAGCCTGAAACAATGACAGGGTGGTGCAGCCCTGTGCTAGAAAGGGCAGGTTCCTCAGGCAATCAGGCCTAAGAAAGAATATGTAAAATCCTGTGAAACCTGCTTTGTTTAGAATGCTCTCAATGAAATGATAAGGGTCCAAGCAAGAAGTGAGTTTGTTCCTCAAAGTTTTATAGCTCTTTAGCTATCTGACCCTGACTCAAAATAGGCCCTCAGACTTCCTTGTTATCTACTGTTTGATCCTTACTTCCTGGCAATGAGTAATGAGCTTTACCTGAATTCTTATGCAAACGAACTCAATAAAAGCCTGCTCGGGTGGGGGAATGAGGCGCTCTCCCCTAGGGCACTCTCCCCTAGGGAGGGTGGCTGAGGTGCTCCCCACTAGAGGGAGTGGCCATTTCCGTACCTATTTCCCCACAGGACTCGGTTGTCCCTGTGTATGTTTTTTCTCGTGTTTCGATGAGCATCTGCAGCTGCGATGGATACCACTGGCCCGGTTTCTGTCTCAGTCCCTTTAACATTTTATAAAATAAGGGCTTGGTAATGATGAACTCCTTTAACTTGACCTTATTTGGGAAGCACTTTATCTGTCCTTCCATTCTAAATGAAAGCTTTGCTGGATAGAGTAATCTTGGATGTAGATCCCTGATTTTCATGACTTCAAATGCTTCTCTCCAGCCCCATCTTGCCTGCAAGGTTTCTTTTGAGAAATCAGCTGATGGTCTTATGGGCACTCCTTTGTAAATAACTCTCTCCTTTCCTCTTATTGCTTTTACAATTCTCTCCTTATCTTTAATCTTGGGTAATTTAATTATGATGTGCTTTGGTGTGTGCTTCCTTGGGTCCAACTTCTTTGAGACTCTCTCAGCTTCCTGGACTTCTTGGAAGTTTATTTCCTTTGCCAGATTGGGGAAGTTTTCCATTATGTTTTCAAATAAATTTTCAATTTCTTGCTCTTCCTCTGCTCCTTCTGGCACCCCTATGATTTGGATGTTGGCACATTTGAAGTTGTCCTGAAGGTTCTTGAGTCTCTCTTCTTTTTTTTTTTTAATTCTTGTTTCTTCATTCTATTCTGGTTAAATGTTTATTTCTTCCTTCTGCTCCAAACCATTGATTTAAGTGCCGGTTTCCTTCTCATCACTGTTGGTTCCCTGTGCATTTTCCTTTAATTCACTTTTCAAGTCCTTCACTTTTTCCTCTATTTTGCAACCATACTCAACCATTTCTGTGAGCATCATGATTATCAGTGTTTTGAACTGTGCATCTGATAAGTTGGCTATCTCTTCATTACTTAGTTGTATTTTTTCTGGACCTTTGATTTGTTCTTTCATTTGGGCCATTTTTTTTTCTCAGCTCATCTGTTACGTAGTAAGAGTGGAGCCTTCGGTATTTTCCAGGGTGGGGCAACCCACGTTGTGTAAGCTCTATGTGCATTGTGGTGCTCTATGTGGGGGAGGGGTCTGAGAGGGAACAGTGCTGCTTGCTCAGCTCTCTGCTGGCTTTCAGTCACTTCCTCCACTACCCACAATCAAATTGGGCCCTTCTTGTGCTGATTCCCAGGTGCATGGGTTTATATAAGTTCTAAAACTCTGTGGGTCTCTCCAACAAACTCTCCTATGAGGCTGTGAGTTTCTTCCACTACTTCAATCTCCACAGGATTTTCCAGGTGGAGGTTTTGAGCCTTTATTTCTGTGCACTGGCACCCTGGGTTGCAGGGTCTATCTTGCTCCCCAGCTGTTCCTTTCAGTTTATCTACATGCAAATTCGAGATCGCTGTCAGCCACCACCCATCTGGGTCTCTCAGCCACCACCTTGCCAGGAGTCCTCTCTACTCTAGTTGCTCATCCCCACCCCTCCTACCAGTCTGGATGAATGTTTCTCCTTTAACTCCTTTGTTGTCAGACTTCCATACAGTTTGATTTTCTGGCGGTTCTGGCAGTTCTGGTTGTTTTTTGTTTTTAAATTTATTGTTGTCCTTCTTTTGGTTGTGCAAGGAGGCACAGCGTATCTACCTACTCCTCCATCTTGGCAGGAAGTCATCTACATCATAACTTTTAAATGACATGCATTTTATTGGATGCATTTAGTATTTAGTATTTGCTGCTTGTGACACACATGTGCATATGTGTGTATCATTATCATTTAGAATATATCCCTGTGAGTGAAGTTGTTCAAAGGCTATACATATTCAAAAGCCTAGCAACTATTACCAACCTGCTCCACAGAAGTATATATGGATTTTCATTCTCATCAAATTAAAAAGAATGTACATTTCACTCCCGACCCCATCCTCTAACCTGGAGAGTGACATATCTTTGCAAATCTCATGATTAAAATGTATTCAATGTTGGTTTGATTTGTATTAATGTAATTATTTATAAGCATACACATATTTTTATATACATATTGGTTCTTAACAGCCTAAATTTGTGTTTAGTTTCTCTACGCATTCATAATATTGGGTAGTGAGCTGTTTCTCTTTTGGTCATTGATTAGACTAGCAACTAGTTTATCTGTTTTACTGGGTTTTCCAGCAATTACTTCTTGGATTTAGCACATTCATCATTCTTTTCTGTTTTCTACTATATCCATTTCTATTTTACCATTATAAATTCCTCTCTTCTATTCTTTCATTTATTTTTAGTTTTCTGTACATTTTTGATGAAACGCTTACCTTACTATTTCTACAGTTTAATTTTAATAACAAATGTGTGTGAGTGTGAATCTTTGTCTTACTAGTTTTTGCTATAATCTAAATAATTTTGAGTGAAATATTCTTGTTTTTTTCCATATGTTCTGCATTTGTCACTTCAATGTTCTTTTAAACATAGAGATACAGATTAAAAAAATTTTTTTTTCATTTGTTGGTCAGGAAGTTTATTGGCATTTTGTGTTGTTGCATGTGATTAAGGAATGCAATTTGTACTATTTTTACTTTTTGAAATTTTTTCAGAAGTAATTTGGAACACTTTTGATAACACTTCAATCTGACTGATTATACAATTTAAAGCCACTTCTGCCTATCATTTTTTTTTTTTCCTGCTGGACCTGACAAAGACTAGAGATGTGCATAAAGTCACCCTCCCAATTAAGTTCCTCAACTTTTCTCCTAGTATCACCAGGAGTTTTTATTTTGTATATTTTGATGTGTTGGTGGTGGTTTCTTTGGCTTCTGTATTTTGATAGATGGTCATCTTGTTCCTCTCCATGACCTCTCTAGAGTGAGGAAAGTATGCAGTGGCTAATTTTTATGTAAACGAGGGAACTGAGAGAACCAGAAGTTCAAGAAACTTGTACTAGTGCAATGTCACCCAGTAAGTGAGTGGACAAAAGCCCATGGCCCTAGCCTGTGGCTATCATTATTTTCTGGCATCTAATTCTATGAGAAATCTACCTGGTCTCTTTCTTCATTAACTGAGTTGCCTGCTCCACATAGATGCTTATAAAATTCTCTCTTGATACTTTTGGTAAATAATTTGACTGATTTTTTTCCCTCAGCATGGTTGATATTTTTTCAGTTTTTCCAGGATCTGTGAGTCCTTTCAGAGTGTAGACCCAGGTCTTCCTCATCTGCATATTGTTTTATTATTATAAAAATCTTAATTTTCTATATGATTACCAATTATTCACTATCAGATATAAAAATATATACTAAAATTATAATATACACTTAATGTACAGAATATATTTTCACATTTACATAATCTTGCCCTCCATATCTACCATTCTTCTATTTAATATTTTGAATTTCTTTGTCATTGTATGTTACATTTTTAAAAGTATATTTTATTGATTATGCTATTACAATTTTTCTCATTTCCCCCCTTTATCCACCCTCTGCCCTGTACCCTCCAACCCTCCAGCATTCTCCCCCTTAGTTCATGTCCATGGGTTGTACACATAAATTCTTTAAATTTTCTGTTTCCTATACTATTCTTAACCTCTCCCCATCCACTTTATGCCTACCAACTATGCTTCTTATTCACTCTACCTTTCCCCCTTATCTTCCCCTCCCCATCCGCACTGAAAATCCTCTATGTGATGTCTATTTCCCTGATTCTGTTCCTATTCTAATTGTTTGCTTAGTTTTTGTTTTTGTTGTTTTTCTTTTCTTTTAGGTTCTGTTGTTGATAGTTGTGAGTTTGTTGTCATTTTGTCATTTTACTGTTCATAGTTTTTGATCTTCAATTTCTTAGATAAGTCTTTTTTAACATTTTATATAATAAGGGCTTGGTAATGATGAACTCCTTTAACTTGACCTTATCTGGGAAGCACTTTATCTGCCCTTTCATTCTAAATGATAACTTTGCTGGATAGAGTAATCTTGGATGTAGGTCCTTGACTTTCATGACTTCAAATACTTCTTTCCACCCCTTTCTTGCCTGCAAGGTTTCTTTTGAGAAATGACCTGACGGTCTTATGGTCACTCCTTTGTAAATAACTCTCTCCTTTCTTCTTGCTGCTTTTAAGATTCTCTCTGTATCTTTAATCTTGGATAACTTAACGATGATGTGCTTTGGTGTGTGCTTCTTTGGGTCCAACTTCTTTGGGACTCTCTGAGCTTCCTGGATGTCCTAGAAGTCTATTTCCTTTGCCAGATTGGGGAAGGTTTCCTTCATTATTTGTTCAAACAAGTTTTCTATTTCTTGCTGTTGTTCTTCTCCTTCTGGCACCTGTATAATTCAGATACTGGAACATTTAAAGTTGTCCCAAAGGTTCCTAAGCTTCTCTTCATTTGAAGAGAGGCAAGGCAATGGACTGCACCCTATTTTTTTGAATTCTTGTTCCCTTTGGATGTTTATTTCTTCCTTTTGTTCCAAATTGTTGATATGAGTCTTATTTTCCTTCCTGTGACTGTTGATTCCCTGAATATTTTGCTTTATTTCCCTTTGGATAGGCTTCATTTGTTCTTTCATTTTGTGATCAAGCTCAATCAGTTCTGTGAGCATCTTGATTACCAGGGTTTTGAATTCTCCATCAGATAGGTCATTTTGTGATCAAGCTCAATCAGTTCTGTGAGCATCTTGATTACCAGGGTTTTGAATTCTCCATCAGATAGGTAGGCTATCTCCTTGTTGCTTAGGTCTTTCTCTGGTGTTTTGATCTATTCTTTCATTTGGGCCATATTTCTTTGTCTTGGCATGTCTATTAAGTTGTAAGGGGGTGGGGCCTTAGATATTCACCAGGGCAGAGCAACCCTGTTTGCTGCATTGTTGCATTGTCTGTGGGGGTGGGGTCAGAGAGGGAACAATGCAGCTTGCTTGCTGGGCTCCAGCCCTACTTTCCAACAAACTCTAGTGTGAGACTGGGACTTTCTCCCACTGTGGCAACCCCCACAGTAGTTTTCAGTCAGCTCTGAGTCTCAGTTTCGCATTCAGCCAGGCCGTGCCTCATGGTCCACTGCCTCACCATGGGCTCCCTCAGCCAGCCCCCGCCTCACAGTGTGGTCTGGTTCACTGCCTCACCCTGGGTCCTTTCAGTCAGTCCTACCCATGCAGTCCATTACCTTGTCTTGGGTTCTCTCTGTCAGCCCATCTGCCCCCCATCTCGCTCTTTACCAGTCTGGTTGTTCTGGTTGACTGTTTCCTTAATTCCTTGGTTGTCCGAGTTTCATGAAGTTTGATTTTTCCGGCATTTCTGGTTGTTTATTGATTTTAGATTGGTTGTTATCCTCCTTTTGGTTCTTAGAGGAAGTGAAGGGTTTCTATCTTGCCTCCATCTTGACCAGAACTCATGCATACATGAGTTCTACATTTCATGTATTATCCAAAACCTGTTTCCTGTGACTGTGATTCTGCTTCTTGTTTGATGTATGCACTTTTATTTTCTATAAAAGCATTCATTTACTCCTGAGTTTCTTTCCTAAACTCTGTTAAATGCTTATTCATCATGTCATTATATTTTCTTATCTTATTTTGACCATTTATTCCATCCATGTGCTTCCAAATTTATTTGAGAATTCAGTACAGTTGTCATTTCTTTTTGTTCTCAATTAAATTTTTTCTAAAGTGAACACTTCCCTCTCCTTCTTTCCCCTCTCTGTCTACCCCTGTCTCTTTATTCTAGATCCTATTCATCTGGGGTTAAGGAGTGATTGGGGAGCCAAATTGTCATATAGAGACATGCCTTTTTTTCCTCATTTTTTCCTCTCTGTCTTTTTCTTGTTTATTTTGTAAAAAGTAGGTAGTCTGCCTTCCTATTTGCCAGAACAATAATATTTACCTCAAATATGTGAATTCTTTCCTTATAACATGAGATTTTGGGTAAGGTACTGATGATCTTCAGCTTGATATATGTAATGTTGCCTCTGATTAATCTTTGGTTTTGTTAAAACTCCTACACCAGAAATTAGCTCACTGAAGAGAGAGTAGATTCCACCTCAAAGGGTGCATTTCTTTCAGGTTTCAAGGTTTCCCATCTTTGGTGTGAGCAGACTCCTTTACATAGTGAGAGTTTCAAAGAAGCCCTGTAGCTAGCAAGTATTTGCATATTTTGCTGTGACTACAGGCATTTTCCTCCTTTCAATGGACCTCTTTTGCTACCAGGCTTTGGTTGCAACAATTGCTGCTAGGATATAAGTACTTACTTGGCTCTGCCATCTGCTAGGCTAGAGAAACTAATACCAAGTTTTTCTACTCCTTCAACTTTAGCTGTGTGGCCTCAGAATATCACATATGGGGTAGAGAGAGGTGGTTCTCAAAGGCCCATTGAGGAACATACTCTGGGATCTTCCCATCCTGCACTAGTCTGAGACATTGGTGGGTATTTTTTAATAATTTCCTTGCTTATTTACAACCACTCTATTCATCCTTCCAGAAGGAAAGTCTGTTTTGATTTCCAGAGTCTTCTTTATATGTGGTTCAAAAGTTTCATATCTAAATAATATTTTTGGATATTTAAACTGCCACCTTGGGACCATGTCTACTATTAGTGTTGATAATTTTTACTTCTTTTGATTGATTTTTTTATCGTGAATTCTATATTCTATTTTTTTAATTTTATTTTAATTGTTGTTCAAGTACAGTTTTCTGTCCTTTACTCCCATCCCAGGCCACCCACCCACCCCTCCCCACCTCCCTCCCATTCCCACCCCTGCTAGTTGTTGTCCATGTGTCCTTTATATATGTTCCTGTAAACCCTTCCCATTCTCCCCTGAAATTCCCTCTCCTCTCCCCTCTGCTCACTCTCAGCCTGTTCTCTATTTCAGTGTCTTTGGCTATATTTTGTTGTTTGTTTGTTTTGTTGTTTAGGTTCCTGTTAAAGGTGAGATCATATGATATTTGTCTTTCACTGCCTGGCTTATTTCACTTAGCATAATGATCTCCAGCTCCATCCATGCTGTTGCAAAGGGTAGGAGCTCCTTCTTTCTTTCTGCTGCATAGAATTCCATTGTGTAAATGTACCATAGTTTTTTAATCCATTCATTTACTGATGGGCATCTAGGTTGCTTCCAACACTTGGCTATTGTAAATTGTGCTGCTTTGAACATTGGGGTGCTTAGCTTCTTTTGGATTGGTGTTTCAGGGTTCTTAGGATATAATCCCAGCCATGGAATTGCCAGGTCAAAAGGCAGATCCATTTTTAGTTTTCTCAAGAAATTCCATAATGTTTTCCATAGTGGTTGTACCAGTCTGAAATTCTACCAACAGTGCACTAAGGTTCCCTTTTCTGCACAACCTCTCCAACACTTGTTGTTTGCTGTTTGGTTAATGATGGCCATTCTGACCGGTGTAAAGTGGTATCTCATTGTGGTTTTAATTTCCATCTCTCTGATAGCTAGCGATATTGAGCATCTTTTCATGTGTCTCTGGATCCTCTGTGTTTCCTCCTTGGAGAAGTGTCTGTTCAAGTCCTTTGCCCATTTTTTAATTGGGTTGCTTGTCTTCTTAGAGTGCAGTCATGTGAGTTCTTTATATATTTTGGAGATTAAACCCTTGTCTGAGGTATCATTGGCAAATATGTTTTCCTGTACAATTGTTTCTCTTTTTATTTTAATACTGTTTTATTTAGCTGTGCAGAAGCTTTTTATTTTGATGAGCTTCCATTTGTTTATTATTTCCTTTATGTCCCTTTCTCTAGGGAACATATCAGTAAAAATGTTGTGGTGTGAAATATCTGAGATTTTTCTTGCCTATGTTCTCCTCTATGACTTTAATGGTGTCATGGTTTATATTTAAATTTTTTATCCACCTTGAATTTATTTTTGTGTATGGTGTAAGTTAGTGCTTGAGTTTCATTTTTTTTGCACGTAGCATCCAGTTCTCCCAACACCGTTTGTTGAAGAGGCTATTTTTACTCCATTTTATGCTGCTGCCCCCTTCATCAAATATTAATTGACCATAGATACTTGGGTATATTTCTGGGCTCTCTGTTCTGTTCCATTGGTCCATGTGCCTGTTTTTATGCCAGTACCAGGATGTTTTGATTACAGTGGCCTTGTAATACAGTTTGGTATCAGGTATTGTGATTCCTTCTACTTTACTCTTCTTTCTCAGAATTGCAGCTGCTATTCACTGTTCTTTATGGTTCCATATAAATTTTTGAAGTGTTTGTTCTATGTCTATGAAATATGCCATTGGTATTTTAATAGGTATTGCATTGAATCTTTAAATTGCTGTGGGTAGTATGGATACTTTGATGATGTTAATTCTTCCAACCCATGAACGTGGTAAATGTTTCCATTTGTTTGTGTCTTCCTTGATTTCTTTCTTCAGTGTTATGTAGTTTTCTGAATATGGGTCTTTTACCTCTTTGGTTAGGTTTATTCCTAGGTATTTTATTTTTCTTTTTGCTATACCGAATGGGATTTTTCTCTTGATTTCTGCTTCTGCTGTTTCATTGGTGATGTACAGAAATGCCTTTGATTTCTGGATATTGACTTTGTATCCCGCTGTTTTGCCAAATTCATTTATTAGGTCAAGCAGTTTTTGGCAGAGTCTATAGGATTTTCTATGTACACTATCATGTCATTTGCAAATAGTGACAGTTTTGTTTCCTCCTTTCCAATGTGGATGCCTTTTATTTCCTTTTCATGTCTGATTACCATGGCTAAAACTTCCAATACTATATTGAATAGAAATGGTGAAAGTGGACAACCTTGTCTTATTCCTGATCTTAGTGGAAAAGATTTTAGTTTTTGTCCATTGAGTATGATGTTGGCTGTAGGTCTCTTATATATGGCCTTTATTATGTAGAGAAATGCTCCCTCTATTCCCACTTTGCTGAGTGTTTTTATCATAAATGGGTGCTATACCTTATCAAATGCTTTTTCCACATCTATTGATATGATCATGTGATTTTTGTCTTTGCTTTTGTTTATGTGATGTATTACATTTACTAATTTGCCAATATTGTACCATCCTTGCATCCCTGAGATAAATCCCACTTGGTCATGGTGTATGATCTTTTTAATGTATTGTTGAATGTGGTTTACCAATATTTTGTTGAGGATTTTAGCATCTGTGTTCATCAGCGATATTGGCCTGAAGTTTTCTTTCTTTGTTGTGTCTTTACCTGGTTTTGGGATTAGGATGATGCTGGCCTCATAAAAAAAGATTTGGGAGTCTTCCATCATTTTGGATTTTTTTGAATAGTCTGTGAAGGATAGGGGTTAGCTCTTCTTTAAATGCTTTATAGAATTCTCCTGTGAAACCATCCGGTCCGGGGCTTTTGTGTGTTGGGAGTTTTTTGATTACTGCTTCAATTTCATCTGTTCTTACTGGTCTGTTAAGGCTTTCTGCTTCTTCCTCATTGAGTTTTGGAACATTATATTCCTCTAGAAATTTGTCCATTTCACCTCGGTTTTCAAGTTTCTTGGCATACAGTTCTTTGTAGTAATTTCTTACAATCCTTTGTATTTCTGTGGTATCAGCTGTACTCTCTCCTCTTTCATTTCTGATTGTGTTTATTTGGGTCTTCTCTCTTTTTTTCTTGATGAGCCTGCTTAAAGGCTTGTTGATTTTGTTTATCTTTTCAAAGAACCAGTTTCTGGATTCATTGATCCTTAGAACTTTGCTTTTAGTCTCTATGTTATTTAATTATGCTCAGATCTTGGTTATTTCCTTCCTTCTACTTGCTCTGAGCTGTCTTTGTTATTTTTCCTCAAGTTCTTGTAGATGTAGGGTTAGGTTGTTTGTTTGAAATATTTCTATCTTTTTTAGGTAGGCCTGTATCACTGTGAATTTCCCTCTCAGTACTGCCTTTGCTGTGTCCCATAAATTTTGGGTTGTTGTGAGTTCATTTTCATTTGTTTCCAGAAACTTTTGTATTTCTTCCCTAATTTCATTCTTCACCCATTCATTGTTTAATAGCATGCTATTTAATCTCCATGATTTTGAGTGTTTTGGGTTTTTTTCCTTGGGGTTGGTTTCTACTTTCAGCCCCTTGTGATCTGAGAAAATGCTTGGTATGATTTCAGTTTTCTTGAATTTGTTGAGGCTTGTTTTGTGTCCTATCATGTGGTCTGTCTTTGAAAATGTTCCTTGTGCATTTGAAGAGAATGTGTATTTTGCTTCTTTGGGATGAAGGCCTCTATATATATCAGTTAAGTCCATTTCATCTAGGGCATTGTTCAATGCCACAATATCTTTGCTGATATTTTGTTTGGAAGATCTGTCCATTTATGACAGTGGGTGTTAAAATCCCCCACTATAATTGTGTTGCTGTTGATATCTTTCTTGAAGTCCTCTAAGATTTTCTTTATGTATTTGGGTGCTCCTATGTTGGGTGCATACATATTTACAATATTTATGTCTTCTTGGTGGATACTTCCCTTGAGTATTATGAAGTGACCTTCTGAGTCTCTCTTTATGACCCTTTTTTGGAAGTCTGTTTTGTCTGATATGAGTATTGCTACCCCAGCTTTTTTTGCCTCTTCATTTTCTTGGAAAAATTGTTTCCAGCCCTTCACTTTCAGCCTGTGTATGTCTTTTATCCTGACATGGGTCTCTTGTAGGCAGCATATGTGTGGGTCATGTTTTCTTATCCATTCAGCTATTCTATGTCTTTTGATTGGAGCATTTAATCTATTCATGTTTAAGGTTATTATTGATAGGTACTTATAAATTGCCATTTATATACCTGTGTTCCTCTCTCTCTCACTCTCTCTTTCTCTCTTTTCCTTTCTTTCCTTAAAACCATCTGTTTAGCATCTCTTGCAGAGCTGGTTTAGTGGAGGTATATTCTTTTAGACTTCTTTTGTCTGGGAAGCATCTTATTTGGCCTTCTATCTTGATTGAGAGCCTTGCTGGGTAAAGTAGCCTTGGTTGTAGACCTCTGGTTCTCATTACTTGGAATATTTCTTGCCATTCTCTTCTGGCTTGGAGTGTTTCCATTGAGAAGTCAGCTGCTAGCCTTATTGGGGCTCCCTTGTATGTTACTTCCCATTTCTCCCTTGCTGCCTTTAATATTCTCTCTTTGTCTTGAAATTTTGCCATTTTAATTATGATGTGTCTTGAGGTGGGCCTCTTTGGGGTCCTCTTGACTGAGACTCTCTGTGTTTTCTGGATTTGTGTGACTTTTTCTCTGATCAAATTAGGGAAGTGATCAATGATCAATTTCATCATTACTTTTTCAAATAGGTTTTCTATCCCTTGCTCTTCTTCTTCTGCTTGTGGTATCCCTATTATATGGATATTATTACATTTCATATTGTCTTGCATTTCTCTTAATCCCTCTTCATTCTTTCTGAGCCTCTTTTCCTTTTCTTCCTCTTTATGTGTGTTTTTACCTACTTTGTCCTCCAGTTCACTGATCTGATCTTCTGCTTCATCGATCCTGCTTTAGATTCCTTCTACTGTGTTCTTCAATTCAGAAATTGTATTCTTCATTTCCTCTTGGCCCTTGTTGATAGTTTCTATTTCTTTTTTCATGTTGATATAGTTTTCAGTGAGTTCATTGTAGTTTCCCTGTAGTTTCTGGTAGGTCACTGTGAGCTCATTGAGCTTCCTGATAATCATTTTTTTGAACTCAATATCTGGTAGTTGAGTTGCCTCTATTTCATTTAGCATTCTTTCTGAGGCTTCCTTCTTTCCCTTCATTTGGGGTTATTCCTTGGTCTTCTCATTGTTCATGAGACTCTTCTTGTTAGCTTCTGTTTCTTAAATTGATCCATTCTGGTTCCCTGGGTTTATGGTGTGAACTTCTGTGGTAGAATACTTGTGAGATTCAGTTGTGCAGTCTCCTTTGGGTATCCTGGTGTTCACAGCTTCCCCCTACTCTTTTTTTTTTTTTTTGATTAGTTGGAGGGGTAAGGCAAAATGGTTTAAGACAGCAAGAGAGTATTCTATGATATTTATAGTAGCAGCCAGTAGAGAAGAGATAGTACATCCTTTGACTATGTATAGTGTTAACCATGATCTTCCACCCAACTAGCCTCTTTTTAGAAAGGATAGAAAGAAGATAAGACTCTTGTTGGGTAGGGAAGGATTGTGAGTTGGATCTAGAAAGCAGTGAGGTTGTGGGAGGTCAGATTCTGAGGTAAGGTGAGAGTAAAGAATAGTAAATAGGAGTACTGTGGGAGAGAATAGGGTTAACCACTACAGTAATAGAGTTCAGGAAACCATGAAGTGGGCTAAGATCTGGGAGGGGTGTTGTGTGGTATTTACAATTGTGTTGAATGGCTATTATTTACAGTAATATTAGAGCAACAATCATATGACAGGATCTATGAGATCTAGATAACAAGAATAGGGAGTATAGAACCTTAGGTAGTGTACTAATGGAACACAAATGAAGGACAGTAAATTAGCAATATACTATGAATGAGATAACAGGAGAAACCTGTCAAAAGATACAATATAACCAGCCAAGCAAAGAAGACTATACTGAAAGAAGAGGAATACCAAAATACTATTGAAATAAAAAATATAAGAATAATGAAAAAATGATAATACAAATATGCAATAACTTGCAGGTTCAAAAAAAAGAAAAAAGAAGGCAAAAAGCAGAAGATGGAAGGATAAAGAGATAAAATTGGAAAGAAAGGAAGAAGGAATAACACTAGAAAGAAGGAAAGAGAAACAAAAGGAATTAAGAGATAAAAAATAAGAAGAATTAAAAAATAAAAGTTACTTAAAAAAAATCAAACAAAAAAATCTCTTGTTGGTTTCAAACTGGCCAAACCAGTTTTTCTGGTCTTGCTGGCTTCAGCAGGCTGAGGGGCAATTTGTATCAATTTTCTCCCTTCCCATTCAGCACTCAGTCAGCCTTGTGTGTACTCTCCCCAGAGCCAGTCTGGTGCCTCTTCGCAGGGCTCTGGGTGTGGGATCCGGGCCCTCCTAAGCACGCTCTCTGGAAGTCACGGCTGTGGGCTCCAGGGATCCTGTGGAGCGCTGTCGTTTTCCCCAATTCACGGCTGTGGGCTCCGGGTCTTCCACAAAACACACTCTCCCCTGGTTGCGTGGGTACGCAGCCAGGCCGCCCTTGGTCGCAGAGGCTTCGGCACACACTATTCCCAGGGCTATGCATGGGTGCTCATAGCCCCTGTGTGATTGTCTCTCAGTCCTCACCCCTCTCTCTGTGCCTTCAAGCAACCAGGCCATCCCTGCTGGTGTTGCTCAATCCTTGTTTGGCTGGGGAGGGAGCAGTTGATCCAGCTTTCTCCTGAGTGCCCTGAGGCCGACCTGGGAGTAACAGGCCTGGGGCTGCAACCTCCTTGGTCCCCGAGCTGATCCCTGAGCCCTTTTTATCCTGAAGCACTCTCCTTACCATCTAGTTTTTCAATGTCCCCTACAATTTTTGATCTCCTATTTTCATATATGCTGTGGTACTGTTGGTTGTTTGCTCTGTTCCTCCCTAGTTGGGCCAGGTTTTTCTCCCATGCGTAGGGGAAAGTGGAATCTGCTCCTTCCTACCACACCACCATCTTCCCTCTCTTTTGACTGATTTTTGTTCAGTTTGGAAAGAAGTTTTACAATTTCCCAGGCTTCCTGTACCTTTACACCCATGTTTTCTGAAATCTTCCTCCCCTTCTGTAACACTGAGCTATTTTATCTTTTTAAGACATTTATTCTTATCTGCCTTGTATTTGAGTCATGTATGTATGTGAATAGTGCTGCTCAAAATGTCAATAGTTAAGGACCATTTTTGAAGTTTCCAATCCATTGTAGACTCTTGACCTTTATAAAATATAATAAGTATTGAATTTGTAGAAAAAAATGAAAAATAAGACATAAAATGCAAATTTGAATTTTTCTTACTAGCTTCAACATGCATGACATTACTTGCTGTCTAAGTTTCTAAATGCTTACTTTCAATTTCTCCACTTATTCATTGTGACAGGTCACAAACAATCCACAGGCCAGGCACAATCCATGAGGCTCCTTCAAGTTGTCACTGGAAGCACCTCAAGGACAGGACAAAAGGTCCTGTTAACCTGTGTCTCCTCTTCAGTGCCTACCTAGCACTATGCCTCAAAAATAGCATCTAAAAAATAACTATTGAATATATGACTAACACAATGATACTCTAAGTAGCAAGTGCCTCTTGAGGTCAAAACTCAAGGCTTATTCATGACCTTTATAATTTCCTTTTGCATTGAAAAGATGCAGGTGCTATTATTTGAATTTACAGCCACAGCCCAGAGAAGAATGGGTCTATACACAGGAGGCCTTTTTATCCATGCTGTTTTATTTGACCCAAGATATTTTCCCTCATATGCTATTTCATGTCTCTATAGGGAGTACAAAGCATGGTGTGAAAGACAAGGCAGGATATTAACCGGACCAGGGCCTAGGCCAGGTGTGAGCATTCTGTCTTCTGTCTGTCACTTTATTTATCATTCTTCTCTTGAGGACTTTGTGAGGACCCTCCAATTCCCAGTGACACAAACAGACTCTGTGATTATAATGATGAAATGCTTATTGGTGATAATACTGTCCCTGAACTAGGAAATAATGATCAAGCCCATATATTTTGCTGTATTTTTCTCCAGGGCACTGGTTTACCAATTTGGTAGCTGAGCTGAGAGTCGAACATCATCAGCAGGGAAGTGACACTGAATAGAACAGACTGAAGTGGCCTCACCACCTGGGTGAATGGAGCCCAGCTCTAGAACCTATCATCAGTGTTGTGAAGAGAACTGCATTGCCCCCGGGGACATGCAAAGATGGGTAAGCAAGGGCCTGCTTTTTACTGGAGGTGAAGAAAACACAAAGAAAGCTCCTGAGAAGGTAAGGCAGCATGTGGAAAGGCCTGGCAAAGCTACACCTAAAGTGCTAGGGTGACACAGAAGAAGGAAAGTAATTTTTAGGGACAAAGAGTAACTTCTCAGATTGTTGAAATACACTATCACCCTAAACTGCAGGTGTGTACTCTTAATATTTTATTTATTGACCTCCCTTGACTATTGAGTATCCTTGCTTTGCCATTGCTGGTGGCAATCTCATTTTGCTTGTACTTTCCTCATATTTCACATGTTTACACTTATAGTTTCTTCCTCTATGAAGTTATCTAACACCAACTTTTGATCAGAATAGTTGCTAGTATATTCAGTCAATAATTTACCTTATTTCTGGCTCTCTAGACTTTGCTTTCCGGAGAAACATTGTTAATTATGACAACTGCAAAGCATTGTGTTGAGCTCCTATGATACAGAGTTGAAAAGTAAAGCCTTAAGCAGGCAGAAGGATGACTGAGTCCAAAGATAAAAGTGACCAAATTGTCCAAAAATATAATAGAAGAGCTGATTTATTGATGATTTCAAAATATTGTTATGGTTTTTCTTCCCTTTGAGATAGGGAAGGGACTTTACCTCATGAGAAGCTTCAGAGGGATCTTTCTAAAACTCTATAACCTGTGATATTACTTAATAAATATTTGTTGATTTAATGGATGAAACTGAAGAGGCCATTCTCATGTATGTCAGCATTGCCCCCAGGGGATATTGGGTCTTTTGGACTCAATGAATTTGGATAGTTTAGGATGATTTGGTGAGCAGGCACTAGGCTTACAGAAAAGTATAATCAATTGGGAGTCTTCTGAAAGCACAAATGAATTGGGAGTCATCAGGGTAGCTCACATTGTATTTTGGGTGTTGTTTCAACACTAGGTTTTATTTCATAGCTGAACAAGAGTTATCACTCTCTAGACCAGTGGTTCTCATCCAGGGAGAATTTTGTTCCTCGGGGAACATGTGGCCATATGTGGAAACACTTGGGTCATCACCACTGGGAGGGGAAGGTGATGCTACTGGCATCTAGTGTGTAAAAGCCAGAGTACTGCCAAACATCCTGCAACACACAGAACAGCCCAGTGACAAACCACTATCTGGCAGTTTGAGAAACCCTGCTGTATACAGGTTTGCTAGCTTAAAAGGCAACTTTAGGGTAGCTATTCCTAAAGGCTTTCCTCTGAAAGAAGACAACTATCATTTCAAAGGCCCTGTAGACTCAATTCTCTAGGTATTCAGATGATCCCTGGGTTTTCAAAATACATTTTAGTTGACATGCTTGCAGATTTGCCAGCCCAGGCCATAGGTTCCTCCTCCACATATAAAGCAGATTCAGGCCCAGTCCTTTATGTCCCCTGCCCTAAGGGTGCTAACTGCCTATATGGTGCCAAGCCTCAGGTATTGTCACAATGTAAAGCACTTGAGATCAGTGCAATGTTGAGGACTGTAATGTGATTGGAGGTAAGGCAGAGAGTATGAGGAGCATGTCAGCTTCACCAACACACAATGCTTGACTCCTCTCCCTACTCTCCTTGCTGCCTATTGACATGTGGTTCCTGCACAGTGATTCTATTGCACTACTGCTGAGGCTTCTCTCTTGCCAACTTGCAGAGAGAGTTCCAGGCCCAGGAAAGCAGTTGGACAAGGACCCTTGGAGCTAGAAGATGATTTTCATAAGGTGCCTGTATGCTTTCTACAACTATTTCCGGTGTGTGCCTCAATTCTGCTCTGACTAAACTGATTCACAACACAGCTGGCAAAAGAAGGCTTTTAACACTCACTCGTAGCTATTCTGAGCAACAACAAAGATGCCACAAAGACAAGTTTGCTTGTGTGTCAGTAGCATAACACTTGGATGATGCAAGGTCATCCCATGAGGTAAACGCTCTTCAGTTTACACCCTGGATCTGTGAGAGGTACAGAACCTTTTTGCAGTCCAGTTTAGTAAATACTGATGGACTTGGCAGGAATTCGCACATCTAGGCCAGCTGGCAGAACAAAGCATGGCAGAATGCAGAGCATAAGAGGGGAACTCGGCTCAGCCTGAGGCAGCAGGAGCAGGTGGGAGGAGAATTACCTGCAAAGAGCCTAGGGAAGCTCAAGGGATGAAAGGGGGTGGGGAAGCCTCCAATGGTGTTAAAGCCCAGGAACCACTAGATGAGAAGGCATTTTGCCATTGAAAATGAATAGTGAAAAGCCCTCATTCATTCTCTTCTTCCTTTTGCCTTCTTGAGCATTTGTCCCTTTCCTCCTTCCTTTCCTCTTTCCCCTTAGCTTTACCTTCTCATCTTCTTGTTGTCTATTATTTCTCAGATTTATGAGAGACATCTGCCATTAGCAAGCTCCATGCCTCCTCTTTTCAAATTCCCAGTAATGAAAATGCTGTGGATTTAAATTCTAGGTCATCAAACTTAAACTATATATAAAATAAAAACTCAATTCAGTGAATTAATTATCCACTAAACAAAACACCTTCTCCATTGGGGACTTTAGAACTGAGTAGAGGAGAAAGACATTAATACTATTATAATTAATACTTACATTAATACTATTATAAAAGTTAAGAGTTCCAGCTAAGATGGAGGTGTAGGTAGAAACTCTGAGCTTCTGCACACAACCAAAAGTACAACAACCAATCTAAAAATAATAAATAACCAGAAGTGCCAGAAAATCAAACTGCGTGGAACTTCTACAACCAAGGAGTTAAAAAACATTCATGCAGACCCATAGGAAAAGGGAAGCCAAGCAGAGAGGACAGGTGGAAAGGTGACAAACCACACAGGTGAGGTGGGACTGGCTGAGAGGACCTGGAAAGTGGGGCTAGAGGTGAGCAAGTGAGCCTCATTGTTCCCTCTCTGACCCCTCCCCCACAGACAGTTCTACAATGCAACAAACAGAGTTGCATCCACCAATTGAATACCTAAGACCCCTCCCCCTTATAATTTAACAGGTGTCCTGAGACAAAGAAATATGGCCCAAATGAGAGAACAGATCAAAATTCCAGAAAAAGAGCTAAGCGAGAAGGAGATAGCCAACCTTTCTGATACAGAGTTCAAAACACTGGTGATCAGGATGCTCACAGAACTGATTGAGCTCAGTTGCAAAATGAAGGAACAAATGAAAGCTACCCAAAGTGAAATAAAGCAAAATATACAGGGAACCGACAGTGAAGGGAAGGAAACTGGGACTCAAATCATGGGGTGGAGCAGAAAGAAGAAATGGACATTCAACCAGAACAGAATGAAGAAACAAGAATTCAAAAAAATGAAGAGAGGCTTAGGAACCTCCAGGACAACTTTAAATATTCCAACATCTGAGTCATAGGGGTGCCAGAAGGAGAAGAGGAAGAAATTGAAAACTTATTTGAAAACATAATGAAGGAGAACTCTCCCAATCTGGTGAAGAAAATAGACTTCCAAGAAGCCCAGAGAGTACCAAAGAAATTGGACCCAAGGAAGCAAACACCAAGGCACATCATTGTTGAGTTACCTAAAATTGAAGATAAAGAGAGAATCTTAAAAGCAGCAAGAAGAAAGGAGAGAGTTATTTACAAAGGAGTGCCCATAAGACCATCTGCTGATTTCTCAAAAGAAAACTTGCAAGCAAGAAGGGGCTGGAAAGAAGTATTTGAAGTCATGAAAGTCAAGGACCTACATCCAAGATTACTCTATCCAGCAAAGCTATCATTTAGAATGAAAGGGCAGATAAAGTGCTTCCCAGATAAGGTCAAGTTAAAGAAGTTCATCATTACCAAGCCCTTATTATATGCAATGTGAAAGGGACTTATTTAAGAAATTGAAGAAGATAAAAAATATGAACAGTAAAATGACAACAAACTCAGAACTATCAACACCTGAACCTAAAAAAATTAAAACAAAAACTAAGCAAACAATAGAACAGGATCAGAGAAATGGACATCATGTGGAAGGTTTTCAGTGGGGAGGGGGAAGGGAAGAATGGGGGGAAGGTACAAAGAATAAGAAGCACAATTGGTAGGCATACAATAGGGAGAGGTTAAGAATGGTATAGGAACAGAGAGATTAAAGAACTTACAGGTACAACCTATGGATATGAACTAAGGGGGAGGAATGCTGGAGGGCTGGAGGGTACAGGGCAAAGAGGAGATAAAGGGGAAAAACTGGGAAAACTGTAATGGCATAATCAATAAAATATACCTAAAAATACTATTATCAACATTATGACATGAATGAAGTGTTTATCGTGGACTAGGCCCTAAAGGAAATATTTTATAGGCATTACCTTTAATTTTCACACCAGTCTTTAAGAAGAGCTTTATTATCTCTGTTTTAATAATGAGTTACTGAGGCTAAGAGATTAAGGGTAAGAAAGAACAAAAGAGACATTAGTCCTAAAACGGAATGGAATGGAATATTTGATTGGTAATAGAAATCTTTTTGTAAGATAAATGTTTTAATACATTTATTTAAAACTTGAAGGGTGATTGTAATAAAGAGTGTTGGGAACCGCCCTGACTGGTATCAGAAGCTGTAACCCCCGCCAAGGCTAAGGCTGAGGGAACTACCTTGGACCGTAAGCCACCAAGGAGACAAGCTTATCTCCCTGGCAGGAGCATTGCTTGTTTCTTTTACTTCACCTGCCTGGTCTCCAATGCTTGGTTGGTTAGCCAGTGACGGGTAAGATTCCCCAAGGGGGGAATGACCTAAGACAGGCATGATCACATGGGAGGCCCCCAAGGAAGGGCTTTGGGGGCTACAGCAAAAGGGGGTGATGGACTCTCGCCCCTCGGCTTTGATAAAGCCTGAGTGCTCATTGTCTAGGAGAAAATCTCCTTATCTCTTGACTGCCTTACTTCCCTTGCTCCACCTAAGCCTGAAACAATGACAGGGTGATGCCACCTAGTGCTGGAAATGGCAGGTTCCCCAGGTGATCAGGCCTAAGAAAGAATATGTAAAATTCTGTGAAACCTGCTTTGTTTAGAGTGCCCTCAATTGAAAGAGAAGGGTCCAAGGAGGAAGTAAATTTGTTTCTTAAAGTCTTTTACAACTCTTTGACCCTGACTCAAAATAGGCCCTCAGACTTCCTTGTTGTCTATTGTTTGATCCTTTCTTCCTGGCAATGAGTAATGAGCTTTAACTGAATTCTCATGCAAATGAACCCAATGAAAGCCTGCTGGGACAGGAGAATGGGGCGCTCTCCCCTAGGGCACTCTCCCCTAGGGAGGGTGGCTGAGGTGCTCCCCACTAGAGGGAGCGGCTGTTTCATCCCTATTTCTCCACAGGACTCGGTTGTCTCTGTGCATGTTTTTCTCGTGTTTCCACGAGCCACCCACAGCGTTCCGCAGTCACTGCCGGGTGGTGGCCGAGACAAAAGAGAAAAATTTGATAATAATTAAGATATACTTACAACCTCATAAATCAGATATTTTGCATGTAAAAACTTGGTATATCTTATCCATCTCATTTCTTTAAAAACTACATTATAGTCTATGAGAGGAAAGGAGACAGGAGATAGGAGTTGTAAAACAAAACATCCAAAGATTACACCAGCCATGTCAGATGAATTTCTTCCTGTGGAATTTTCCAACATAACCAAGTGATCTTGATTCCCATAGCCAGTGTTTGCCCTTGAAATTGGACTTGAAGGAGTCAGAAACTTCCTATATAGTCTCCATCAGCTATTCCTATTGTTATTAATTTCTATTATTGTTATTAACTGTATGATCTGGAGAATGTTACTTAATTTTCAGAGTCTTGTTTCCTTATCTAACATAAACATAGATTTTTTTATATAATCATATGAAATTCTCCCCAATTTGTGAGAACAGAATTCATCCCTTTAGTGTGTTTGTTCATTTTTGCCTCCCTTATATTTTTCTATATCCCTCAAATTCCCATCTTGCTTGAGACAGTGCCTTGCACAGAATAGATAGGGGAAATGCTCACTGAATCAAAATTCTGTGTTGATCAAGTCTTGGGTCAGCTGCCTGCATTTTTTCCCTTGGCATTGTTATACTACCACTCCTTGCAAAGTTAAACCAGGGAAGGACCATATCCAAAGAAAAGACCGACCATTTCATTTCTAATTTCCTTCCCTTTGGGTGTCAAATGAAAATTGAGCAAGATATAATCATTCAATTTTCTTCAGCAACAGCCTTATTTTTCATCTTCATCCTTCAGCTATAGTCTGTAAAATTTCTTTTTTGAGTGAAATAATTTTCATCTTGGTTCTGAGTGATTATAATGAACTATTGACTATGTGTTTTTTTCCTTGAAAGTCAAGCTAGCTGGTTTTGGGTGACCCTTATCTAGTCATGATCCAGAAGATTTGTTTAAACACGGTATTTCCCATGGAAATACTTTATTTTGGATATTTCAGCACCTCTTGTCTGAGTGATTGCAGAACTGTTCTGATCAAGGGCAGTGCTCAGAGAAACTATTTTAGTGGGAAAATTATATCTATAAACACTTACTGAGGAATATATTGAATAAAATGTGGAGTATTAAGACAAATACAAAGATAAATACCACATTCTAATGAGGGAGACATAACCCTTGTCTTCAAGTAGCTAATCAAGTACAAAGCAAAAAATGCTGGCATTTGACTAACTAGAAACATTCTTTTGTTGTTTATATGTAGCTTTGGGTTAGGAATTTATGGCATCTTACAAAGAAACATACAATACTGGGAGTGAGGGAGAAAACATGAGTAAAAAATCAGGAAAATGGAAAACAAGGTCAACTAGAGCCAACATTGAGGCCAGTTCATAAAATATACACCTCCCTGGAAACTATAGGGAAGCAAGATCCATCTCTGATGCGTGCACAAAGATACCCTCCGTGAATAGCACAGAACCTGGCACAAATACAAATACCATATGATCTCACCTATAAGTGGAACCTAATCAACAAAACAAGCAAGCAAGCAAAATATAACCAGAAACACTGAAATAAGGAACAAACTGATAGTAAACAGAGGGGAGCAGGGAGAAAGATACTGGGGGAAAATAGGGGAAGGTCCATCAAGGAATATGTACAAAGGACACATAAGCAAAGCTAAAGGGGATAGGTTTGAGGGTGGGAGGCAGGGAAGGGGTGGGCTGGCGGACCATAGTGGGGTGAAAATGTAGAAAACTATTTTTGAATAACAATAAAAAAAAAAAGAAATTCCAACAGCAAATGATGCAATGGGTACATCTTCCACTGTAGGCTTTTGTAGCAGCTCTACTAACTACCTCAAAACCACATTTGGAGAATCTAAATCTCGAGGCCACCTTTTCTAGACCAGGCTATGGTTGAAAAGCTGGAAAGCTGGAAACCTTGCTGCCATATCTTTTCATCTGGAATGATTGTGTTCTCTTTGAAGAAAGAGGATGAGGGAATATATATTACAGTTTTATTTCACTAGTCTGGAGGCTAAGACTTTTCTAAAGCATTTCTCTTGAATTGCATCATTGTTACATTTATTTTGATAGGTAGGGTTTTTCTCCCCATGTTTATGGTTTTCATCTTTCTAGCTGAAGTCACGTAGAGTACAGGAAACAGATATTCTTCATCTTTGCAAATTTTCCTGTTTATTGAGTACATAGCACAATAACTTGAATGTAGTTGGCACATACTAATTATTTCAATAATTTTTAAATTTTTATTTTATTAGACATTAATAAATGCTACTCAGTTTGAGATGGGGCTCTCTCATGCAAGCACCAAAGACATGCTACAAAGCCTCATTTGTGTATTGACAGCTAATAGGGTTCAGAAACCCAGAGTGAAGAAAAGATATGTCAATATGCATATGTATGTCTGATCATTTCATCAACCAGAGTTCATTCTTTGGCAAAATGATTCTAGACATGTGTGATACCAAATTTGGAGTATGGTTGGAGGAAACTAAGACAGAGGTTCAGAAAGAAAGGGAGTGTGATGTAAACGCAAGGATTAAGAGCTATGGAATTTTGGATGCAGTTTTTGATGGAGAATGTGAATAGAAAGAAGATTTCAAGCAGCCATTGAATAAAAATGACTAGAAGAAGAAAGGTAATTTTTAAACTAATAGCATGTATATTAAAGTAGATATTTAAAAATGTTCTTTAAGAGAGACAAGGAAAGTTAGACATGTTTCAAAAATTGTTATTAATTTTGGTGTCTTAGTAGGTTTGATTGAATGAGAAACCACACTAAAACTGGATTACATGTTACCGGGAAACTATTCAGTTTACAGAAAGTGATGAATTTTACCTCAAAACACATACTCTTTGTTACACCAGTCATAATTACTTAGTGAGTTAGGAAATTATGTAACCAGGAAGGAGTAGAACAGAGTAAAACTCTTCACACATTAGTTCAAATTTTTTAAACTAACTTGAAAGCCTAAAGAGTAATAAATTTTATTAGTCAATTCAAGGAGCTATCAGGTAGTATTTTTACCTAACAAATTAGCAAATATTTTAGAAAATATCAAAACATATGAAGTAAAGTTTAAGATTTTAACAGCCAACCCCTGCAAAAGTTAAAAATCCACACATTTCTGGCAGGATTGCAAGTTGAACCCGAGTACCTGGAAAAGCATATGGCTATGCCTATCAAGAGATTTAAAAGCATTTCTACCCTCTGATGAAATAATTACCCTAAAGCAGTAATCAAAATGGAGTCAGAATAAGGAATATTATATACCCATTAAAATCAAGTTTTCATGGATATGCAAAAAAGTAAATACATATATACACATGTATGTATATATATAATGACTTCAATTTTGTAAAAATACAGGAGGGATGGGCAAAAGCAGGTTTATAGTAGTGAATACACAAAACAGTTTCTTCTTGCATTATTTACTTATTAATTATTGTAGTATTTATTTGTACTTTTCTTCTTACTATTGCTATTATTTTATATCCATATTTATGATTTATCTTTTAGGTAATGACAGCTGGTAATTACCTACTTTTGCCCACCCCTGTATACACAATTGACCCTGAACAACAGAGGTTTGGACTGCGTGAGTTCACTTATATGTGGGTTTTTTTCAGTCAGTACCTGTACTGTTTTTGATCTGCAGTTGGGAATCTCAGGATGCAGAGGGTCACCTGTATGCATTGATCTATGCCATTTTACATAGGAGACCTGACCATCTGTGATTTTGATATTCATGGTATGCTGGTCCTGAAACCAACCCCCTGCAGATACTGAGGGACAACTAACTTTGGGTGAATCAAAAGTTATACATGGACTTTCAAGTGTGTGGGGTGTGAATACCTAACCCCCATGTTTTTCAATGGTCAACTGTACACTCATATACTGACAAAAGACTGGAAGAAAATGCTCCAAATGTCAGGTTTTATTGAACTGTTAGAATTATGGGGGAGAATTTTCCCTGCTTTTGAAAATAAAATTTATATGGGTGGGCATGGCTTTAATAATATGACAAAAATAAACATTTTAGGGAGAGAAATCTAGTTCATAACCTAAGCCAGTCTCATTCACCTTGCCTAACAAAGGATTCTGCTGAATTATCTACCAAAAACACTTCACATGAAGACCAATCAAATAGATTTGTCACTTATTATTCAAAGGAGGAAATTCTGTTTCAAATTCATCCTTAGACCAAAGCACCTAATTTGATTTTATCGGTCATCATTAAAGCCCTTACATTAAATAATTTATGCAGTTTTTAGCTCCATCCCTATAGGGCAAGATTCAGTACTTCATGGAAACCATCACACCATAGACTGCTAGAGAGCTCATCTAACATATTAGCTTTGAGATGCCTCAAGTCTGAAGTATTGAATGGTCACCCAGGGCATGTTCACCTGATCTGACAGCACTGGGGAGGGACACAGAGGTGATACCATGACAAGAAATCACGATGTGGCTGAGAGAGAAGGCCCAAAGAAAAAATGCAAGGACTTGAATGGCAAATGCAGGTACAAAAATGACTCTTCAATGGATGTCCATGGATGGAATATTTAAAAACAAAATTAACTAATTGTCAGCACCAAAGTACCTTTCATTGCTGTAAGACATTCTCAGATCAGCCTCCTTCTCCCTGGCATCTGCTGTCTGGAAAAACCCTAGCAGATCTGTTTCTCATTACCAGTCTAACTGAGCTCCCTCCTTATCTAAAATCGTACCTATGCTTACTCTTCTGTACCTCTTCACTCTTTCTTTCTGTTGCTGGCACTCAAACTGAATTGAATTTGTTAAAGCCCTTTTCATCACTAGATTTCTCAGGAGGTTCTGACGCTTGGTGTTTATTCCCCTGACAAGTAGGTTGTGAGGATGAATCGGATGTGGCTTGTCAGGCGCTTTGAAACAAATCTCCTGGCAACAAGTTGCTGTGAATGGTGTTCCCAGCTTTGCTCCAGGACCCAGTGTGATTCTGAGACAGGTAGTGAAACGAGGACCCATGTTCTTTCTCAGGTCTGCTGGTGGAGTAGTGACAGTAAACATACTGCGGGGATGCCTTTAGAAATACAGGGCTTCAGGGAGTCAAGCAATGGTCTGTATTAAGAGAGATTTGTGAGATGCTGGGATAAAATACAGGTGCTGGAATAAAACCTTTTTACAGAAATGGTAGAGGAAAATGTTTGTTAGATTACTTCATGAGTCCTTCTTAGTTTCTTTGACAGTTGGCTTTTCATCCTTTTATCAGGAAGTGTGAAATGGTAGGTGAGGATACAAATGTCCAGTTAGAAGAATAAGTTCTGGGGACATAATGAACAGCATCCTGATTATAGTTAATAATAATGTATTATATATACTTGAAAGTTGTTGAAAGAGTAAAGCTGAAATGTTCTTACTATGGAAAAGAAATTGTAATTATGTGACATGATGACGGTGTTAGCTAACATTGAGGTGGTAATTATTTTAAGATATATATACCACAATGTTATATATTATATTATATATCATATATTATATTATATATTATATATATAATAAAGGCCCATCAAATTAGCATGTTCTAGGTATTAAACTTAATATTATAGGTCAATTATATCTCAACAAATCTGGAAACAAATTTAAAAGTGAAGAAATGAAATCTAGTGTTCTATGGCCTTTAGCTAGCTAGGAGAGACAGAGAGGGCAGGCCACAACCTCATGAACAGCCCACCCCATCTCTAATACCTCTTCTAAGAGTCATGCTGTATGCAAAATGATATGAATAAAAAACATGCCCAATATATAGAGATAAAAAAAATATTAGACCTTTTTTATAACAGAAATTCTAAAATTTTTCTGGTATTTCTCAAATTGACAGTCCCTCCTGGTTCCTTTCATCTTGGCCACTGGTGAACATCGGCCAGTGCCTATATCTGTGGTCCAGCAACACTGGCCTGTGCTCAGTCCACTCACTACAGCTTCATCCAGGGAGGCAGCCCAAGGCACACGTGGTCAGCATACCATGTCTTATTCATTCATTCATCATTCATCCATTTGCATGTTTGTTTGGGTAGGAGTCAAGGGATGAGAGGTATCATCTTATTCATAACTATTTTTAAAACTTTATCCATGCTATGGATTTGGGCCAGGTACATATGTGGTTTGGGTTCCCTGGTGAGTTATCCTTCTTGTCTGTATTACTGTACTATAGTTCTGGGGCCACTACCATGAATGAGTGTATTCCCTGACTTACATACCATTGCAGACCCTTTAGCTTTAGAGTACATCTCAGTTGGTGGTGGCTTGTTGAACACAGTCTATAGTGGGGCTCAGGGATCTAGACGTTACATTTGCAGGTCATTCTGCTGCAGGCAGTCTCTTTAATTAACTCTAACATTGGCATGATCGTTAGAAAAGTGGTTTTAAAGTCAAAGAACAGGAAGTTCTTTGACATTACCATTACGATTCTATTCTGAGAACATTTCTCATACTTGTGTGTTTGGTGCCATTACCCTACTCATCCCTCAGGGGCATTTTTCTGCAATCACCATGTTCCTCAGCCCCTAGGAATAACTCACAGTCTTTCCTCCCATCTGCACGTGAGCATCTCTTAACACAGACTGTGCCCCACTCTTCCTTTCTATGATCAGTGTAGCACTTGAGATTTCTTACATTAAATGTGAGGTAATGCGATCACAAAAACCTGAATTCAAAACCAAGCTCTTCCACTTTCTAGCATGAGACTCAGGCAAGTTTCATAATCTCTTTCAGCCTCCTTATCAGCAAAATGAAGATTACAGCATCATTTATTTCATAAAGTTGTGGTAAAATATAAAAGAGTTAGTGCATGCTAATATTTGTTGAATGAATAAAAGTTTGGCACAATGAAGACTCAGTATGCTAACTAATTGCTGTCAACATTCTAGTTTAATTCAATAGGTGTGTATTCAACTTTTACTATGCTTATTATTGCTTCTGAATCCCCCATTAGGGGAATTTTTCATTTTCTTCCCAGACAGAAGTGTTTTTAGCCTACATTAACATTTCCTCTTTGCCTTAATGTCTCCCTTTTGGATCATTGCAAGTTGTTTCCATCTTCTCTTATGGCTTTTCCTTTAAACTATTTTGCTAGTATTTTTTTGTTTGTTTGTTTAAATTCAGCATATTCCAATTCTTGCCACAGGTGCTGGAAAGAGAACAGCACCCTTTAGTGAGCAAGCGACTGTGACACGTACAAGGTCCATGCTTTGCTTTCAATTAAAAGGCACTCAGCTAGAGCCCCTTTCCAATCGGGAGGTAAATCAGCCACGTTTCTGGGTGAGAAACAATTAGCTCCACTTACGTTTTAGTTGAATTTTTACTCCCTCAGTTTCCTGTGTTGTCTGCCACTTTCTTTTTTGTTATCTATGCTTGTGTCATTTTTTCCCCTTTACCTTCTCTATTGATTTAAATTAAGCTTGGTTGGTATTTCTTTGAAAAGAAAACACAAGCTTGCTGGGTTGGGAGGTTTTCCCAAGGCCTCACTGCTCTAGTAAAATCCTGTATATGTAGGTCCTGCAAACCAACATTATTTGTGCTGTACAAACACCACGTGCATGTTCTAAGACATGAGCCCTCTGTGTAAGATCCATTCACACATGCAAAACCAGCTGACATGTCAGCACTTCCATAGAGTGAAAACAAAAGGATCCTGGTTTAGAAAGGTCAGGGCTGTTGGACTGGGGCTGGTGCATGGCTTACCCTGAATTTTATCCCTAGCATGAGCAATATGAGGGTGGATATTCCAGTTTTATACTCTGTTATATATAATCTACTCCCAAGGATGTGCCTCAGGTTTTGAATTCCCTCGGTGGAACAAGTGTTAGTTTTCTGCTGTTATGGGATGATATTACCACAAATTTAACAGCTTAATAAAATAATATATTTATTATCTTACAGTTTCTGTGTGTCAGGAGTTTGGGTATGGTTTAGTTAGATCCTTTACTTGGAGTCTCACAAGACTTCAAAGTTTTGGCTGGGTGGTAGTCTCATCTGGGACTTGACTGGGTATGGACTTAGCTTAGGCTCACTTAAGTTGGCACAATTCAGATCTGTGCAATTGTAGGTCTGAGGGCTTTTTACTGGCTGTCAGCCAGGAATATCATAAGCTCCTATGAGAACTGGAGGCTTCTCATAGTTCCTTACCACATGGGGTTCCTCAACATGGCCTCTTAACTCTTCACAAATGTCCAGGGAGAGAGGGAGAGAGAGAGGAATGAGCTGTGTGGTTACAGAGCAGGGGAAGTATCTTAGGGAAGGAGGGCAGGGTCATTTTCTCAATATCAGACTGTGAGCCAGGAGGACCTTTGAGGATTTAACACACACTTCCCAGTGTGTATCTGCTTTACGGATAAAAAGACAACAATGCCTGGCATACAAGGCTTTCTTAATAACTAAATCAACAAGGGGGGTGTAAAGTATGTAATATGTCTTAAGATTGTGATGTAAGTTATTTCCCAAGGGAACAAAATTTATATGATTTTTAAGACTTCTATGTGAAAAAAGAAATATTTTGTTTCATAAGAATATAGTAATTCAATTCCTTTTTTTTTTTTTTTTTGTAATAGAATCAGGTATCTAGAGAAAGTTACAGTTCTCTTGACCATCTCCAATCCTAGCCCTTCTGCAGAAGTGAACATTGTGGTCAGTAAGTTATGTGGGTTTTTTAACCTTTTAACATTTTGTATCTTTATTTACAGATTACTATAAATGTACTTAAGAAACATTTATAAACCAAGTTTGAAAATGTAAACTAGACCAATACCTAGATATGTTTTCCCATGCTTTGAAGTCTGAGTTAATTAATTTAACTAATTAACCTTTAAATCGATCTTAGGTTTCTTATGCTAAAATAGCATATTTTGTCCACTAATATTAATTTAAGAATCATTGTGAATTTTGGGTGGGGTCCATCCTAAGGAGATGGGTGAAGGATATAAAAATGTATAAATTTATACTTATAAAACAAGTCATGGGGATGTAAAATAGCATGGTGACTATAATACTGTTAATAATACTGGTTAATAATACTGTATTGCATTTTTGAAAGTTGCTAAGGACTTTTAAAAGTCCCTATAAGAAAAAATATTTTTTTGTATCATGGGGTTGGATGCTAACCAGATTTATTATGGTGATCATTTTACAATGTATACAAATATCAAATTTTTTGTTTTATATCCAAAATTAGTATTTGCCAATTATACCTCAAAAAAAGAAATAGATTTTTATAAAGTGAAAAGAGTACTAATTTAAGAATCCCTGTGGACTTCTAGGGGTTTATTACTAAGGGTAGCATTCTCATACACAAACACAAGAGTTACCTATGTTAAAACTATGAGAAGTGGTGGATGTGTTCACTATCTTAATCTTGGTAATTATTCTGCAGTGTACATGTGTATCAAATCATCACTTGATATACTTGCACATTTGTCCAATTGGTGTACAAGATGTCCAAAAAGTGTACATTTTCATCATAGAAAATTATATTTGTCAATTATTCCTCAATAAGGTTAAAACAATCACATAATTCTGTTCCTTTATTTTTTCCAGTTTTAGGCATTATTGATTGAGTTTGTAGAATAGATGAAGATTTAGTTCTCCTTCCCTATTTACCCCATACTATGCGTGTGTGTCTCTTCTTTACAGCTTCCCAAAACACTAATGTAATATGTATATTTAAATATATTTTACTGTTGTAAAGTGCTATTCATTGATAACATATACAATGTACTATATAATGCTTTCTTCTGTAGAATTCTTTGTTTATCTTGGAAGTCATCATTGCCTCACTTTTTCCTATCATTTGTTTTCTATCTACCTAGTAATCATTCATCTACAAACTCTCCAAGAAAACTATTTACCTTCTCCCACCATTACCATACACATCAATAGTGATAAATTGATATTTAACCCTCCAGAGCTGCTTTGAGAAAACCAAATGCTATTCTGACCCCTGATCCTTTATACAAGACTCATTTTTCTGACCACAGGATTTAGGATGTTTTCTTTATTGTGGTCTTCTCAAACTTCATGATAATGTTCCTAGTTGTGAATCATTTTTGTAGTCATTTTTCTGGACACTACATCCCTCTCAATCTGAAAACTTACCATACAAATCTAAGAAATTTTTCTTATTGCCTTGAAAAATTTCTCCTTTATTTCTCTCATCAACATCCCTGTAGGGTTTTTTATTTAGTTGGTTGTTTTGATTTAGCTTTGTTTTCACTATTATAAAAATGCTACAATGAACATTCTTTGAGATACTTTCTTGTGCTCATTTGTAAATTCTTCTGTAAGGTAAATACTATACAATAAATACTAAGATGCAAAGTTTAATTTCTACATATAGGATATGCATGCTTCCAATATTGAAAAGTCTGCAACCTCCTTGGATAATTTTGTTCAGTGTTTACTCACAATACTTCCATATCCCAGTGTGTCACATTTGTTTTTTATAATGCCCACAACTTCATGAGTGACACCCTCTCCAAGCCAGTTTCTGGCTATCTCCTAGGGAGGAAGGAGCAGGCAGAGCCAGGTCATAATCCCAGCTCCACCTCTCCCTAATTACAAGTCTCTCAGTGAGACCCTCTCTGAACCTCAGTTTTACCATGTGTTAAATGGGAATAATAGCTAAGACCAAACCATTGATTTAACAAAAGATTACTTCCCAATACTATTAAAGGATCTAATGAGATACATTTAACACAGTGCCTAGCACACACAAGATATTAAGAAATATTAACTTCTTCTCCTTTATTATCAATTTTATGCATTTAATGAAATTAGTATATGGATCAGAGATGCAATTTAAATCCCCATCATAATTATAACTGGGATCTTCCATGATCCTGACCAGATGCAAATCTACATGTCAAAATCCAGCCTTTCCTTGAAGGTCATGTAGGACCCACTCCAAACCCCATCCCAACAAATAGAGCCTGGACCAGTTCCTTTAGAATGAATATCCCGCTTTGGATGTCCTAGCACTTTCCTATCTCTTGATTAGGTCTGGGATTACTCCTCTTCTAGCCCGATTGAGCTCTGTATATTTTGGACCCATAACAGGGGCCCGTGGTAAGGGAGAAAATTTCGATCTCATAAATTCCTTTTTCTGTTTCCTTATCCAGTCCATTTTTATTAAGATTCATGGCAGAAAGGGACAGTAAGCTAAATGATGATTGTTTATTTGATTATGTCAAAACTCAGATACAATTATTTCTTGAGAACATGTTATTTTGAGTCTGGCTAGGTAAAGGTAAGTGCCCCTTGCTTTCCCCTTCCCATTCCTTTCTTTCTTCATTTCCCTCATTATCACAGTGAAGGGAAGGCAAGCAGTCCTTGCTTTGCCTGTAGCTTTGTGTGACACACTACTGGCAAGGGACAAAGTGAAGTGAGTATGGTGACGTCTTGCCTGTTTACTACTCACATCTCCATATCTTTCCCTTGACCTTGCCACTCAGGAATGCTCATCTGGAGTCTGGCAAAGAAACCAGAGCCCCATGTTACAACTGCCATTAGTGGCCACTAGTTGTCCTCATGCTGAGGTGGTCCTTTCTGACATAGACAGGTCAAACAAGAGCAATTCCTGTAGGAGTTCTATGCAAAGTCACCAGTCAGGATACGTGGTGAGGATGATGCAGAGGACAACCTAGAATTGACTTGATCATATTCTGTATTCCAGAATGTGTTTATCTGTGTTTCTTGGCCTAATAAACCTAACAGTATTTCTGTTGGGTACTTCAGAAAACAGTTGATGAACAACTTTTTAAGTGAAGCTGACTCCCAGTCTAATGTACTGAAAGATGTGGAATGTGTGATTCATTATTTGGAAAAAACTCATTGCATATCTACTGTGTGTCAGGCATTGCATGTGAGGTTGGGAACAGCTTGTCCATGGTACATACTCTTCCCTGACAGTCGTTGTCAAACTCCACAGTCATGGCTACCTTTACTGAAATGATAAAATTTCAATTCTAGTTTATAAAATAAAAGTTATTATTTGTTGCACATTTATAATATTCCAGACATTATGCCAATTACTTAACATACATTATTTCATTGAATCCTCATTTAAACTCCTTGAGATAGGTATTTTCATTATCTTCACTTTAACAGATGCAGACACTGAGGTGTAGAGAGGTTAAATAACTTGCCCACAAACAGGTAGGAGGTGATGATAGCAGGTTGATCTCCATGAAATATGCCTTCATTTTATGCCTGTAGTGACCACATGACTCTCCAGCCTCATAAACACTCAGCATCAAGGATCTCACTTCTCTTCAACACTGAAATTGTAAGAATCCTAGTTAATCTTAAGCATTCTAATCTTTTTCCAGCTTTGCTCAGAATCCCTATTTACCTCTTTCCCATAGGAGCCAGCTTTGCCCACATGGCCTTTCCTACCATCCAGCCTACTGCCTGCCCCCAAATGTGAATCCAGTCTTATGGCACATTTCCCTGACGTGCAGCTCAGACCAGACCATTGATTTAGTAAGGGATTACTAAAGCCTTTGGAAAACAGAAGGGGATTAACATGCACACAACAGAACCCCTCCACAGACTTCCCACAGCACCTCCCTTTCTGACCTCCTGCAAGCCACCCTGTTGAAGGGGCCAGCTTGACTCAACTGTTGGGAGACCCTTAGCAGGCACCTCTGTCCTGGGACCCCATTCTGCTAAAACCTATAGAAAACAAACCAACCACAAAATCTTCCCCTAAAAGGAAGCATAATCTGCATCTATGTCTCCATTCCCAAAGAAGGTTTTATACTATTATGCAGAACCCTGTGGTCTGCAAACATTCCACATCACAAAAGGGTCTCAGTTTCTTTTTGCAGAACCCAAGTGCCCTTTCAACAATTGTTCATGCTCTCCTCCACCTCAGCAGCTGCCCACAAACTTAAATAAATTTAAGCCTGCTATGTCCAGATTAACAAGGATCCAGCAGGAAGCTTTAAAAAGCCCATTTTCCTATTTCTAGCCATAATGTATAAAAAAAATCAGGGTTCAGTTTTAGTCAGGATGGCCAATTTTACATTCATGGAGTGTTTCTCTGTTGCAAAAATAATTTCCTATCTGTTGCCTCCTTGCACCTGAGGTATTAGTTCCCACTTGGGGACAACATTCTGAATCTTCTATGTCCCTATACCGCATTGATACTAAGTTCAGAGTAAGACCTGGGCCTGACTGGGAGCTTGTTTTCCTAGGGTTTGTTTTCCCCCTCTGGATCTTTTTCCCATCCTTGAGTTATTTCTCACCCCAACCTTCTCTTCAATGAGGCAGGATATTTTACTGAATAACTCTAAGGGAATCTTATTCTTAAAAATCATGATGCCTTTCTACAGGATTTCCAGGAACTGGTGAACAATCTTTTGCTAATAAACTTGTTGACTACAACTGGTTCCATGCAGGTGTGAAGTTTTAAACAATAAACAAACTGGCATTTCAAAATGGGCTTAAACCAAATCTCACACAAGCAAGCATAGTTTTATTCTGTTGTTTGTCCTTTCTGCTTTGTGTAGAGCAAAAAGACACTCAGAACCTCAAGCCTGAGGCTGCTCCATATATCACCCTCACCCAATAAGATAAGATAGGATTGGACCTAGAAATCATTCCAATTTCTCTTCAACCTTTACCTTGCTTTCAAAGAAAAGGAGGGGAGATAAATCATTATTGATTCATTGATTTGTTTTAAGGCCTGTAGTCAGAAAGTCCAGGTTCATCTCCTTGCCATGCATGGGACAAAATTTTATCTGAAGCCTAATATTATATCTGATAAAATGGCACTTGTGTAATATATTTAATATCATCATTATGAATCCAGCCTTAATGCACCTGTCCATCACCATGTAGCCTGTCACTTTGACTAACAGCCTTTGGTAATTCCAGGTCATAGGGCACCTTATTTCCAATTTTTACATTATTCTCCCATGGCATAGGAAAGCTATCTATAGTCTTTAGTAATTAGCAGCCTAATAGAAAGAGTCTTCAAAGTATATGTGTATGTGTGAATGAAAATGGTTTTCTCCACCCAACAGCATAATATCTTGGTGTAATGTTACTTATGTAGGGAAACAGGAAAGAAATTAATGGATGAATTTATTATCACAGTTATTATCAAGTAACCACAGGCCCAGGTCTGGTTTCACGAGCAGCACTAAATCTATACTTGGCAGGGTTTCATTACCAATGGGAAATCTGACAAACAGGCAGAAAAACCAATAGGATTTTAAAATGTTTTTTGAATTACCCTTTCAATATTCAAAAACCAATTTATCTAAAACATGGCAAATCTTCTGTGCAAACTAGTACTCATGACTTATTTCCCATACACGTGGTCACTTAACAAAGTATGCTCTAAATTTGCTGACTTTTAATAAAGATAACTCTTCAGGGGGATAAGAATGAGCTTTCCTTCAAAAATGCATCCCTGGGTTTCTGCTGGCCTGGAATCAACTGGGTAGTTCTCACATTTACATGTGATTGTATGTGAGGGCCTCTAATCAAGGAAACAAGTCAAAGAAGAAAGTCTTATATGTATATAGAGGGACTTGAATTAGCATAAAGCTATATTGGTTATAAAAGAAAAGTTCATTTTTCCTAATTTTCTTTTTCTGTATATATATGTATATTTCCTCCAGTGAAGTTTGTCTGAAAGATCTCCTTATACATTAAGTGAATCCAGTGGGGACTTAGTCTGGCTGGAATGCTTGATGGAGTTTTGATAATACAACCATTGCTATGGTTGCATTTTGTGAGTTTCATGTTGAGTCTTCAAACTTACAGCAAGTTAAGGCACCTGAAGAGTAACTGCTGTGCTGGTAAAACTCAATGACCAATAGGTCTCTCAAAGGATTCAAGGTTTGAAGTTTGCAGAATGCATTTGCATTAGTTGTTTATTTGGGTTTCATGTGAATTCTCTGATGTAGATGCCACAGAATTGTTCTCCGTGTATTACAAGGGCGGAAACTAGCTGACAGGGTGAGTGGCTTGCTGCAGACCAACTCTACTGCTGGTGACAGAATCACAGTTAGAACCATGGTCTCTCATCACAGATGTTTCAAACACACAGCAGAAGTCTTTGCAATCCAGCAAGAAGGAACAACCATCTGTCCAATTCACCTTGTCATCCTCAGCTTTTATTCTGGGATAGGTGCTCAGAAAACAGTTGCTAAATAAATGAAAGCCCAAGCAAACTGCAGAGGACAATAAAGCAGTTAGGGTCATGGTGTGCCACATCCTTGGGCCTCTCCTCCATCTACTTCAGTCTCAGCCATCACCACTCTCATGGCTGGTTTAAGGCAAGCACAAGCAGCCTGATATTTTGTGGGTTTTGTTGTGAGACACAGGCCTGCTTTTTCTAAACTTTTCCCAGAGTCCAATCTCAGGCTGCAGGTATCTGCTTACTCTGTACTGCCTGTGAACCAACAGTGACCGGACCAAGCAAGGAGCTGCAACACTCATTAGCAGTTGCTTCCAGAGCATTTGCACTCAGCCAGACAGAAGTGCTCAAACACATTTGCACCCAAGTGGCTGTAGGTCCATCAGTTAAATGTCAACAGGAAGTATCAGACAGGGATTAAACACATCACAGACTCTAAGCAAAAAAACACTCAGATTCCATGAGACTTCAAAATGGGAGAGACAATAGCTATGCCCTATTCTTATTTATTTTTCAACAAAATGTAACATGTAATCCCATTTCTTGAAAGGGCCATGAGTCAAATCCTCTAGAAACTGAACTGTGTGCAGTGGATATTGCATTTGGCTGGAATTTTCATTATTGATGTATTTTATGTGGCAGAATGGATGTTACCCTAGCTGGTTCAATTTTCATTAGTATATTGCTAACCCCATTACCTCAGGGTAATGTTATTAAGTAATGAACCATAAGATAAAATTGGGCTTTACAAATAAAGGTATTTTGGGATGAAGCATTTCTACATTTAAACATGGACTGAAATAATCCGTACCTTTTTTAACATGTAGACTGTAGTCAAATGTTTCTTTTTTAAAAGTGACTTGCAGAAAAGATTATTTTAAATAAACTTGTCCTCGCTCAATAGTCTAAAGCTTTGGCTGTACCACCCATGTATGTTCATGCCCCAAATTCTGGCATGAGCTAAGAATATTATATTATAACTCACATAAACCTCTCCCTCGCCTACCATTAGAATTTTAAGTCCCAGGCTAAGACTAGTTCTCTAGTCAAGTACAAATTTCAGTGGGATTTGGAAAAATCCTTTAAATAGATTTTTATTAGTTTTTAAGAACAGGGTTATTTTGTGCTAATAATGGGCATACATTAGGCTTTAGATAATTGCTTTATGTAACTTAGAGTTTTGGCTTTCAGCTAAATAAACACTCTGTGTGTTCACAGGTGTATTGTCCTCAAGGGCACCCGCTTTTAAGGGTGGCAGCTGTTGCCAAGGTGTTGCTGATACAGTTCTGCATATAATTTATTGGAAACAGGTGCTGGCTCATGATGAAGATAGACAGGAAACTAAAGCAGACAACATGTTTAACCACCATTAAAAAAGTTCAGGTTCAGAGAGACAATGTGTCTGAGATGTTTGGGGGATGTTGCCAGCATCTCAGTGCAAGTTTAAAAGCTCCTGCAGATCAGCATAAGGAAGAAATTGTACATGAATTTCAAGCAGCCCAGCCTAATGAGTGCCTGATGCTATGCTGCCAGATTTAATTGATTGCATAAAAAAATTTAGTTTGTATAGGGCTAGCAAAAAGTTATAAAATACTTTCCTAAGCTAATTGTTAAAAATTACTTTCAAATGAGGTAATAACTGTTAGTTTTTGATTATCTGGATAGTGGATTAGGCTTATAATGTGTTTTCTCTATGCTCAGAGTATTTGCTTTGGACCTGTCTGTGGATCCTTTAATGTCAGGAAGAGCCCAGGATGAAGGTCCACAGGGTTCTGGTGCAGGTTTGAGCAGGGAGGCAGGAGACAGGATTTGGAAACAAGAGGACTGGATGCTCATCTTCTCCCTTTGAACACTGCTCTGCTGTGGAGCTCATCATCAGGCTTCTGAGAAACTATCATGTTCAATGCCTTCTAGCTCCATGGATGAGTGGACATGGCCTAGAGACTCGGCACCCCAGGAGTGAGTCCTCAGGACCAGGGTTTGCCCCAATAAGAATGAGGAGATAGCAACTCATGACAGCAAGACACTCCCTCCAACCCCTGTGAAGAGGTGTTTGTATATTTTCCCAACCAATATCCAGTCTAATCAGTGTGCCACATAATACACATGTGCAATAAATATGCATAATAAATACGGCCGAAAAAGGAGTTGTTAAGGGTGTGTGCACAGATTTTCAACCCCCAAAACCTAAATATCTTGGCCACTTACATGTTTAAAAAATACCCACAGGCATTAGACCACATTACGGACTAATGGCCTGCCAAATTTCATTTTTGAGAAAAAGAATCTGTGTTTGAGTTACAACACATGAGAGTAAAAAAAGCAACTGAAACAAGAAAATTTGGTTAAAAACAATTTTGACCCCCAGGATCAGACTGTGTATGCCAGAAATGTTGACAAAACTTCATACCAACACCAGCGGGCATGCACAGTTTAGTATCTGCTTTAGGTGAAAAATCATTGACAATTTAATGCTTGCATTAATTTGAAAGAATTTTATGCAGTAGGTAGAAACTTTTACATTACCATTCCTAATCTCTACCAGCCGTCTTGTTCCCTTCTCAGAAGGAAAGTGACTGACAGGCTGGAAAAAAACGAATCTGCTGAAGGGCGCTCACAGCTGCTTTATCGCCCTTCCAGCAGCCCCATCCCAGCCCCAAACACAGGAATTTGCTTTGCACGCTGCTCAGAGCCTTCATCGGAGGTTTAGCATAGGAAAGCAAATAGCTGATGTAAAAATAAACCTTTTATTTAAAAAAAAAACTTTATAAGGCCCCTTTATTTAGGAGAGTCACTCAAATAAATACACCGTTAACAAACTTATATAATGAATAATAATATATACTGTAGCAAGTGATGAAATGGAATCCCACAAAACAAGTGCTGAAATCTGATGATTGATTATCAAACCTATAGGATAAATAAATTTTCTCCAATTAATAGCTAGTCTTGGGGAAGAGTTTCTATAGAAATGCCCCACAAGGAAAAACACTGGTCGCAGACGCAGAGGTCCAGAAAGAGTCAAATTCTCAAGTTAGCAGGACTGGGCTTAAACACACACCTTTCCCAGTGTAGTTATGAGCTCGGAGGTCGTACTGGGATGAGTTCAACCCACTGATGGAGAAATACACTTTCTCCATCTGAGCTAATGAATTATCCAGGCCATTTGGGACCCACGTGTCTGAGTATCAGAAAAAGCTATTTTTAATTTATTAAAAAAGGGAATTGAGAACCAACCTGGTTTCCTTGAATGTACTTTTTGCCAATAAATGAATGAAAGCACCCATTCAGAGGTTTTTATTCTCTAGCTTTGGTTTTTTAACTTTGCATCTTTATTCTCTCTGAATCATTGCAGATAGGCCAGTCAGAAAAGCTTCTTACAGATTTTGGAAGGGAGCTGGCTTTGTGTTTGTAATCAACCATGTTCTGATGTGTCAGCTGCAGAGTTATGGGGAATAACAATTAATGTGAAATCCCAGATGGCCAGCTGCACGCCTCCAGCTCTCCTCCACATCATTTAGCAGGATCTTCATTTTGAAGCAATAGAAGAGATGTCTCGCCAAGGGTCCCATAAATGCCACTTTGTGACTGTGATTTGTTTTTCCCTGATCTTGAAATAAAGTTTCCATTGAAACAGCCATACATGTTAGACTAGTTCTATGGACATCAGGGAGAATATACTTTATACATCTGTTGATCCTTCTGACTATCCATCTATCCACCCATCCATCCATCAATCATAGTTGTGTCCTGCCTTCTCAGTTTCTTCTTACAAGGATACCCCTAAGTCTCTTCTCTTCCAGGGTGGTATATTAAGTATGTCTTTTTATTTTGGGGCGTTGACATTTGAGGCCTTGTTGACACTGGAAGGGACTGCCATCCCAGGGTTAGCTAATTCATAGTTACAACAAATAAGTCACCAGGAAGCATGCCTTAATGCCCCAGAGCCCTCCAACATTGTTTAAACTAGCCAATCTGAAGCTTGTTTAGCCTGCTTACTCTGCACTTCCTTATGTGGTCCTGCAAGATGTGGCATGAATGCTCCTTGAAAATTTTAAGTAATAAGCTATATTTTCAAGGATAGTTGTCTCCTGATATGTTGGTCTTATCATACCTGAATATTGATAAAACCTACATTTGCAAACAGTTGGGATAAATAAGTAGACCTTCCTTTAGAGCCTCAAAGCAGTTCTGATAGAATGCAAGTAGCCCTGGGATTGGAGTTCAAGGAACCTAGTCCTGGCTGTACCACCTGTGTAACTGAGTAGTTTTGGCTAAGCTGCTTGACCTCGTTCAGGTTCAGTTTCCACATCCATCAGCATGAACAATTTCCATTTTCCTTGATTATTATAGAGGTCACATAGGTTTGCATAAATGAAAGCCCAAGCATGTAATAGGACAGCATTGAAACAGATATCATTCCTTTAAATATCTTGTCCTTCCTTGCTCGAGTTTTTTAAACCCCACCTTAGGATATTCTTCCTGTGCATGATCCTCATTTTGATGGTGGGGACCATAGGGAAGCCTATTTCTGTGCTCTGTAGGAGTAAAAGAGTGAAGGGCAGTAGCTAAGAGCAAGAAAATGGAGTCAGATTTCTTGGGGTAACTGACCCACTCACTCATTGGGTGGTTGTAGGAAAGTTACTAGTCTTTTCTGTGCCTTGGATTACTGACCTGTCAAAAGGGATAATTTCCTACTTCATAGGATTGTTTTGAAAAAGTGAGTAACATGCTTAAAAAATAGTGGTTGTTCTGTGACTGCAAGCAAGGAGAAATAGGAGTAAGTAAGGGGTAGTAACAGAATTATAGGTTCAAGTCCTGGCAGACTGCTCATGACTATAAATATTGGAGCACCATCATAATACCCTCCTCTTGCCAAGATGCCATTTCTCTAGTCAACTGCCTTCTAGAGAATGAAATGGCTGATTTAGCCCAGGTACTTTTAACCCAGACATGACATGCCTCTTAGATAAACTTCAAACAAGAACTCACCTATTATATGTCAATAGAACTGCAAATCTAAACAATTTCACTGCTATGAGTGAGGTTTTTTAAAGCAGTACCAAGTCCTGCAGGTTTATCAGATGACTACCCTGGAACATCTGGATGGGATGTAAATGACATGATATGCCAGCAGATTTCAATTGAGGCCACTTTGGGCCACCAGACTTGTGTCCTTCCATTCAGTCACAGACATGCAATTATGAGAGCTGGGTTTCTTCCGGTTTGCTCACTGCTTAATTTTTCCCCCTCTCAAGGAACTTTTTCCTGGTGGACATTTTTAAAGTATGCTGGGCAACAATGATAAATAGTTCTCATAAATTTTGAACTAATAACCAACAGATAAGTGATTGAAATGTATAAATGCTGATGTAGCAGAAGTACTTGGAATTCAGAATCATTCTGACCTGCATTTGAATTTAAACTCTAGTACTTGAGCATGACATTTGCTTTCTCTGAGCTTTGTTTACTCATCAAAAATGAAAATTACAAATTGAGCCTGGTTACGTGACAGTTAATACTTAGGGAGCACTTATCACTAGCCAAGCACTGTACTAATTCATTTGACTTCAAGCAACAACCTTACAAGGTGGTTATTACTATTATCACAGTTTGTAGATGAAGGCTCTGAGGCACAGAGAGAAAAGGTGATAATTGGAACCAGGGTTTGAACCCAGGAGGCCTGGTCTGGAGCCTGCATCCTTAACTTTTCAGATATGTGGTCTCCCAGGAATATCTATCTCCTCAGAGTGGTCAATGCATGTTTTCTAGATTTCAGGTTGTTCTGGGGCATCTGGGACAAGGAGTCAAAAAGACCTCTCCCATCTCATTCCATCATTTTTTCCTCACAGCTCCACTGCCCACCCACTCTCACTGCCAAGCCCCTTCTGTCACCAGCTCATATCTCTGAAAAGGCAACACTCCCTATACTTCCAAATTCAGGCTTCAGGAGCTGGTAGAAATGGGGAGTTCGAAAGGCCGGGCTGCCTAGAGAAGGGGCCCAGGGAAACTTGGAAGCAAGGCCGGAATGAGTCAATCAGTCAGCAAGTATTTATTTAGCGCTAGGCAGCTTGAGGGATACAGGGAAATTATAAGACGCCATCCGGTCCCTGGCTGGATTTCTGGCTGGGTTCCCCACATAAGAACCAGGCCCAGAGCTGGGGCCTGCCCAGCCTGTGGAAGGCTGCCATGGCTTGGGGGACCTGTTGTCATGTGGAACAGCAGTAGGGTATGGATAAGAACAGGATGAGTCCCTGCCCCAGCAATGCTGTTCCACGAGCAAGTCATGCTTCCACTTTGAACCTCAGTTTCCACAGATGTCAAATGGGATAATATCAGTCTTTGCCCAGTCAGGTTGTAAATGGCAAAGTATTGGTAAGTTGGTGCCTGGAAAGTGTTTAGCCCAGGGCCAGGCACATAGTATGCTCAACAAATATGGGTTCTTATTAGCAGGCACTAATTGCATTGTGCATTATAAGGAGGTGTTTTCTGGGAGCTCTCTGTGCCCTGCCTCTGATCCTCACAACCACCTTGTACTCCAGTCATTGCTGTGGCAGCCACTCAGCCCAGTGTCCCTGAGAGTGCTCCTCTCAGGTTCTTCCCTGGGGCTCCTCTGACAAGGTTTGGCTGGGAGGAGAGCTCCTGCAAGCACCCTTTGTGTCTCTAGGAGTGGGAAAGAGTTAACACCTTTGGGGGCCTTGAAAAGTACAGGACAGAGATGGTGGAGAAATATACCCCTTTCTGTCCTTCAGGTGGACAATTCTGAGCTGATTCAACACAGCTCCTCCAAAGGTCTGGCTGGAGGAGATCGAGCCCCATTGTGGGGACCAGCCAGAATGTGCCCTTAAAACTGCATTCCCTCCATTTTTGTTGCATTCACCGCACTCCTCCTACCTGTCTCCAGGGACCACTCTCTGGAATAAACCACCTTGTCTTGGATTCTGCTTTGCACTGGGGAAAAGTGGAGGGGGTGGGGTACACAGACATGATGGAGCATAATGGCCATGAGTTGAGTCAGACTCGGGGTGGAACCCTGGCTCTCTCTGGCACTGGCTGTGTGAAGGAAAACAGTGCTTAACCTGTGCCTAGTGCAGAAAGCTGGGTTCTCCAGAAGCAGAACGTGAGTCCAGGATTCACGGGAAAGGATTTATTGGGAGGCAATCCCAGGAAAAACTAGATCAAAGAAGGAGTGGCAGGGGAAGGAAGCTAAGCAAGGTTATCAAGCCAAGTTAACACCAAGGGCAATTTTGGCCAAATCCCTTGGGAAGCCTCTGGAGACAATGGGGACACCCCTCAGAGGGAGGTGGCATCTTAGTGTGATCAGGCACACAGACTCCAGGAGGCTGAGGGCAGCTGCTGGCAAAGACACTCAGGTGCAGGCTGTTGGGCATGAACACACATGAAGAGCTGTGTGCAAGACAATGATAAAGGGAGGAAATGCTAATGGGATGCAAGGACATAGAGCAGGCACTGACCATGTTAGCCACAGTAAATTAATGGTGTTATTGTAATTATCATACTTAAAAAACATTTCTGAAATAATAGAAAAGCCAGGATTTTGAGCACACAAAGTACCAGTTTCCCCAGCATTCTGGAGCCTTTCTTTCCTGGACCTCATCTTCACTGAAGTTCACACAGTGATAGCCACTCCTCTGAAGTACCAGCTACCTGACACGGGCCTCCTGTCATTTGTCAGCAGTGGCTCAAAGATTTCTGTTTCCTGGGGTCATCAGTAAGACATCCTTGAGATTTCCTGTGGGTGGTAACTGTTACACTTTCTCTCTCTCTGAAGCACCACACACTCAAGATTCTCTCATCTCTGGTGGACACTGGATTGGGGTGAGGGTGGGGAGTTGTAAGAGGTGCAGTGGGGAAACCAGGTTGGAGTTGGAGGTGGATGGAGTCTTCCTGGTAAGAGGTGACAGTGGTCTCAGCACAGCAGATATGTGAGGAAGAGAGTCAAGTGGGTGGATTTAAAAGTTTTTCATCACTGAGTTGGATATGGGGAGGTAAAACAGATAGGAGGCATTAGCCATGTTTTCATTTGGGCAAATTAATGGACAGTGGTGACCTTCGCTGAGATGGGAACCAGAGGAAAAGCAGGTTTAGTGATGAAAGACAAGACCAGTTTGGGGTCCTTTTTATTTCAAATGTGTGGAGGGCATATCAATAAAACTGCAGTTCAGGAAAGGCAAGTTGGGAAGCTATAGATTGGAGTTTTATCAACAACTCTGAACAGTAAAATGACAACAAACTCACAACTATCAACAACGGAACCTAAAAAAAAACCAAACACAAAAACAAACTAAGCAAACAACTAGAATAGGAACAGAATCACAGAAATGAAGATCACATAGGGGCTTATCAGCAGGGAGGGTTTGGCCGAGGGGGAGAATGGAGGAAAAGTTACAGGGAATAAGGAGTGTAAATGGTCAGTACAAAATAGGGGGAGGCTAAGAATAGTTTAGGAAATAGAGAAGCCAAATAACTTATATGTACAACCCATGAATATGAACTGAGGGGAGGGGGTATGTGGCTGGGAGGGGGCCTGCAGAGAGGAGAGGAATAAAAGGGGGGAGATGGGACAACTGTAATAGAATAATCAATAAAATATATTTTTTTTGAAAAAAGAGCCTGAGCTAGGACCCAGCAGCATGGAGGAGCAAGCCTGGGTGTGGCCTGCCCACTGTGGGACTTGGGGGCTGAGAACATCTACAAGACACCATTGACTGGCCTCCCTGATGTGGAGAGCATGGGCTTACTCTCACTTACTCTCTCCCATGTCCTTCCCCCATCTTAATGTTCCTGGCAATGGAATATTTAAAATATATTGTTCACAAGGCATCCCTTTGGGAGTACATGCTCAGGGCAGGAGGAGCTACTGCTCTCCCTGCTCCCACACTTTTCCCACCCCAGCTTTTCCCAGACACTGCTGGGGAGAATGGCCCTTCTTGTGTCTCTCTGGCAGAGAACTTAGGTCCTGCTTCTTTCCAACAGCTTCGCATAATACTGAGCTCTTTCAGATTCCTTATCTCTCTCTCACTTTCAACACCTGGTTGACTACTCTTGGTACTCTCATAGAGTTCTATTTTCTTTTTTTTTAAAAATCCTCACCAGAGGAGATTTTTAAAATTGCTTTTAGGGAGAGAGGAGATGAGAGAGAGAGAGAAAAAGAGAAAAATATTGATGCGAGAGAGAAACATTGATCAGTTGCTTCTTGCATATACCCCTACCAGGGATCGAATCTGCAGCCTGGGTGTGTGTCCTGACCAGGAATCAAACACACACACTTAAAGTCCATGGGATGGTGCTCCAACCACCAGATTCACACCAGCCAGAGCTCTATTATTTTTCTTAATATCATTGATATCAGCTCATAATTATAATCTCTTTCATTTCATTATTTGGCTATCTTACCCACAATATTTGAATCTCCATTTTTGCTCACCATCGTATTCCCCAGGGCCTTTCATGGTGCTTTCTGACATAGTAGAAATTTAATTAATATTTATTGAATAAATGAGTCCCCTTCTTGTTTCTTCCCTACTCTTGATAATGTGGGTCCTAAACTGAGAGTAAGGATTCTTTTTTTTTTAAAGATGCATTTTTTTAAGATTTTATTTATTTATTTTTAGAGAGGGAAGGGAAGGAGAAAGAGAGAGAGAGAGAGACATCTACGTGCAGTTGCCGGGGGCTGTGGCCTGCAACCCAGGCATGTGCCCTGACTGGGAATCGAATCTGCGATGCTTTGGTTCCCAGCCTGCGCTCAATCCACTGAGCTACACCAGCCAGGGCAGAATAAGGATTCTTAACAATATAAACCATTCTACTTCCTTGTTTTTCTAATTAAAATTACACCAAAACATCTACAGCTTCTCTCCCCAGTTTCTCTATTCAGTCGTATGTGCTACAGACTTCTTGGTTCCCAGTGGGTTCCAAGTTTATTGTTGAGTAGGTCTACCTCTCTCAGGTAGCCTGAAGAAGCCTATAGGCTTTCTCATTAGCTTTGGACATGGATTACTAAAGCCAATCCACTGCTCAGCTGTCAGAGCCTCAGGAAACTTTACAGAAAACATGGACATCACAAAGATGTTTCTAAGACTTTCAAACTATATGTCCCATCTGGAAAATTTCAAAAAACGTTGGCTATGTGCTGTATTCCACATGACATAACCCATGCCCAACACTCCTGCTCATGTTCCCAGGCACTCTACAAAAAATTAAAAAAAAATAGTTCAGGGCATTTTTACCCCTAAGTATCTGGAGTCCTTATGGAAACCCTTCTCAAAATGTTCATGTTTATGTCCAAATTCAACATGCAAATCTTTTCGTTCGCTTTCCTCTTTGAACACTTGTATGGGAATAGGATTTTATGCTGCCTGAAGATTCCGTTAGTCCTTAGCTTGCCCCATGTCAGGTGGTAATCACCACTTTAAAACACTGAGATTAGTGCAGTAAAAAAGATTTATTAAAATTAATTCATTTTATTGCAGGTTATAATGTGAGCTGGAGAACAAATGGGTATGATTTCATTCCAATGCTTTACTGTAAACAAGAATGGGGTTGCGTGTTGTGGAAAATATTAGTTGGAGATGCTGGTTTGAAAACCATTTTGTTTAGAAAGCTTTGTCTATAACTTGCCAGGCACACTAAATTTGTGGAGAGTCTGTTCTGGAGAGTAAGAATTGTGAGTTTTATCACTGTCATGTTTTTCATAATTGGCAGCATTATCTAAAGAATTTTTTAAAATATATTCTTAAAATGCAAACCACAAAACACTGAAGTAGCTGGTATTAAGAAAGAGGAGTCGTTCTCAAACTTTCCTGAGCTAGTTGTGATTTAAAGGTTGTCTTGCTGGCTGGACACTTCTCTACAAGCCCAGTGTGGTCTCCATGTTCACCCCTTCCCTGAAACCGAGCTTTTGGAAGTCACCGAGGTGTCAGATTCAGTAGCTGAAAGGCTGTGTAACCGTAATTAAGGGGAAAGACTCTGGATTTTGGCCAAGTTGTCAGGGTTCCAATCTCAGTGCTACCCTTTCCAAGCTGTGTGACTTTAGACAAGTTACTTAACCACAGTGTTTTCATCTGTGAAGTAGAGGTAACAATACTACTCAAGAAAAGTGAATGATTCAATATATATATACTTGGAATATTGCCTGAAAAATAGCAACTGCTTAATTAACACACTCATTGTTTAATTAATAACATTATGACATTAACCCCTGCTTGATAACTTTTCAATAGTGTATTTTTTAAGGGAAAATCTTTCATTTCGATACCTGAGCCATCAATTTATTTCTTAGGATTTATGTTATGGAGTCTTGCTTAATAAATCTTCTCTTATACCAAGGTCATAAAGATATTAGACACATTTTCTTCATTAATTGTAAAGCTTTAATTTTCACATTTAGTTTCTATTCCATGTAAGGGTTATTTTTTATTTTGTGTGAAGTAGCAATTTAATTTTAATTTTCCCATAGAGTGAGGCTATTTACCAAATAATTAGTACTTTCTTCCACTGACTTTTTATAAAGTATAGTTGACATACAATATATTAGTTTCAGGTGTACACATAGTGATTCAACATTTATATACCTTATGATGTGATCACCACAGTAAGTCTGGTAACCATCTGTCACCATACAAAGAAAGTTATTACAATAATAATGACTATTTTTCCTATGCTGTACATTATATCACTGTGGAAAAATATATACATATATATAAATCTGGAGTTTTGTACCTCTTATTTCCCTTTATCTTTTTCACCAATCCTCCTATGCTCCTCCCCCCTGGCAAACATCCATTTGCTCTCTGTATCTATGAGGCTGTGTTAGTTTTGTTTTATTTATTCATTTGTTTTTAATTTTTAGATTCCACATATAAATGAAATCATATGGTATTGTCTTTTTCTGTCTGACTTATTTCACTTGTCATAATATCTCCTAAGTCCACCCACATAACTAATTCAAAAAGATATATGCAACCCCCTGTGTTCATTGTAACATTATTTACAATAGCCAAGGTATGGAAGCAACCTAAGTGCTTCCTGATAAATAAATAAAGAAGAAGTGGTATATCTATATGATGGAATATTACTCAGCCATAAAAAGAATGAAATCTCTCCAACTGATTTGTGATGCCATCTCTACAATGTGCCAAGTTCCCAGAGGCATCAAAAGTAGATGACGCTGATTTAACCTGTTACTTTGGTCTTCTGGCTTGCTCCCATCCTATTGTTATATTCTCTTTTTTTTTTTTTATGTTTTATATTTTTTAATTCAGACTTCAATAAGAAACATTTCACTAACTTTGAAACACTTTGAATGTTAACACTTTTATTAACTGTAGCAAAATACATATTGGATATGAGAAATTTGTATTCATTTTCTATACTTTGGGTATAAGTAATTTTGGGACCCAATTCTTTGGTCATTTAGTCTTTTTTTCCCCCCTGGTGAGAATATACTTTTTTATTAATTATTTTAACTATAAAAGAAATACAGCTTCCTTCTGTTTTTGTTTCTGTTTTTGTTTTATTCCCAATATGTCTTAATACCTGGCAAAAAGAATCCCCCTACACTTTCTTTTAAAATATTATTTGCCATCCCTGAACCTTCATGCATTCATATATAGTTTAGAATACATTTCCAAAAATGCTTAAATGTTTTTATTGGAATTTTATTAATTTTCAACTTGATTCAAGGTGTTTTGATTGATGTAATTTCAATGTTTAATTACTCAAAACTTAGGTGGAATATTTGTGCAGGTCTTCTCTCATGTCCTATAGTAAAATTTAAAACATTTTCCTGCAAAGATCCTGTGCAGTCTTTTTCCAAACTAGCTAATAGATAATTCACAGTTTTAGTCACCATTGTAATTTTTATTTCTAATCATACTTTCTAATAAAATTTGTTTTAGTAAGAGCACAATGTTGGCTTTTTATAACTTAAGTCTAGTTTCTGGCAAACTTGCTGAACTCCCTTACAAATCCTAATGTGTCTTTCCTGATTTTCATGGATTTCTGTGTAATGGAAATTTTGTCTTCTCTGTTTCAATCCAATATTTTCCTATTTATTTTTTATCATCTTACTCCTTTTCCAAATATAAGGAATAGCAGTTGCTATATTGGTGAGTTTTGTCTTGCTCCTGAAATGATTATAAAATTTCTTCATGAAAATGCTTTTCAATGGATTTTGATAGAATAAACTTTATCAGCTTATTCTCAGTTTTCTAAGAGTTTTTTATAAGTGAAAAATATTCCTATATTTCTAGTTTTCTAAGAATTTTTATTTCAAAAATTAATGTTTAAATGATAAATGAACATTATCATCTGTTTTCTTTATTTCTATTGTGACCCTGTAGTCTTTTAGTCTATTTTAAAGGTAAATTTTATTGCTAATCTTTCTTATATGGAATTATTCTTGAATTATTTCAATATAAATTTAAGGATAATAGGTACTATTTTATTTAAGTTTTTAAAATATAAATTCAGAAGTTAAACTGACTTATAGTATTATTTTTTGTCTCAGACTATGTTTATTTGGTATAGCCTCAAACTTCCCTCATTTTCAAGTTTCTAGGACAATATATAAGATAGAAATTGAGTATTCCTTAACTCTTCAGCAAAATCTTCTGTCTGTCAATTATCTTTACATTGCTATCTTTCTTGTTGCTTTGGATTTGCTACAAATCCAAATCCAAATTTGCTCCACATATTTTCCATTTTTATTCCACTTTTTCATTCATTTTTCAATCTTTATTTTCAGAATGTATTCATAGCTATAAATTGTATTCTAAAAACTGTGTTAGCTACATCCAGTAAATGCTGACATGTACTACTTTTATTGTTAAGCTATAAATTTTCCTTCTTGTTTTCACTTTTACCAAGTTTTCCTGATAGTAGACTTTTTGTTTTATTTTTTTCTTAGTTTATGGACACATGGATTTTTATTTTTAACTAATTCAATTTTATTAATTTTAAATTTTATTACATTGAAATTAGGGAGCATTGTCTTATATTGAACCTTAGATATATACTTATATGTATTTTTGTCTCTAGTGTATGATTTATTTTTATTACTGATCCATTTGTTCTGGGAAAAATGTGTATATTCTATGTCTGGGTGAAAATTTTCATATAAATTAGTATGCATAAGTTCTTAGTTATTTTATCAATGTCTATATTCTAGTTTATTTTTATTGGATTTACTATATCAGTTTCTGAAAGCAGTGACTTTAAACACTTAATATTTTTTACTTTTCTCTCTCATGTGATCTGTTGTTTCATTTATTTGGTGTTATTATAATTGCTTCTGGATTTTTATATATATTTTTAACTCCAAATGCAACATTTATCTTTAACCTTTATGATTAAAAAAATCTTATATATATTAAATTTTCCTTTGATTCTTATTGTGTGGCATTTTTTGTGCCATTTATTTTCTTTGATTCTTTGCCCTTTTATCTGAAGTTCATTTTTTTCAAACATTGTATAGCTAGGTCTTATTTTCATTTTATTTTTGTTTTAATTCAATTTGAGAGTGTCTGTTTTTTGATCAGTGTGTTAAACTTACTCAGTTGTATTTATTGTATGTTAAATACATTAAGAGATTTTTGCCATTTAACATATTTTTTATTGAACATTTTTATTTTTACTTTTAAGATATATTCTTAGTTTTCATTAGACAGTTTTTTAAGTTACTATTTTCATTTTTATTTTTCTACTTGTTAATTCCAATCTTCTTAGGACACATACTTTATTTTTTAAACAATGTTTGAAGCTTATAAATATTTATATATTCTCCTTTTACGAGTAGCTTGTTGCCATCACCTGTGATGGTCTTTCTCAATCCCTATTTTTATATCGCTCCTGTAGAAAACTGCAACCAAAGAATTTTATTAATTTTGAACTTATAGGGCACAATGCTTTCTTTTAAATTCATCTAAGTCCACAGAATAAAATATTTTCTCTTTACTCTTCCTTTACAGTTTAATAACAAATTATAAATTATGAATAAAATTTGTTATGAGAATAAGAAAATTTATATAAATTCTTTTTAACTACTCCTGAATTCCAGTAAGTGTTCTCATAACTGTTTATTAGTATCAAGTAATTTGTATGGTGTTTAAAAGAATATGATGACAGTGTTCGAAGGTCCCTTAGGCAACAAATAGTAGATATGTTTCTCACCTGATGCTCTTCTCTGATCCTACAAAATTACATGTAAAACTGAGTGTGTGAGTGTATGTTATGCTCTTGGGTATACATGTACATTTTCTAAGGAGCATGGTTTTCAAAATATTCTCTATGGGTTTCATAACCCAAAGAAAGATTTTAGTTTAATCTGCCCATTCTCATTTTAAAAATCTCAAACCGAGAACAAAAGAGAGAAAGTGATTTGTCTAAGATGTCACAGTGAGTTGAAAGAGCCTGGAAGTGCTCATTGCTAGATGTTTGGTCCAGAAGAACAGTCTTCGTCTGACCATTTTGAAGCTGAATCTAAAGAATCTAGCATATGGTTGGCACAAAATAGATGCTCAATGCATACTGGTTGAAGGAAAGAACGTTTGAATGAAAGAATAGCATCAGAATCAGGATGTGGCTGAGTTACTTATATCTCAGCATGCAATTTACATTTGAGCACAAAAATTTGATATCAATAGTTGCCAATAAGAAGATTACAAAGATGCTAACATTACCTGACAAAGATTTTAAAGCAGCCATGTTACAATGCTTCAAAGAACAATTATAAACATTTTTGAAACAGATTATTTTTACAATTTTGTTTATTTTTAGAAAGAAGGGAAGGGAGAGAGAAATAAAAGTAGAGAAACATCAATATGAAAGAGAAACATTGATCAGTTAGTTGCCTCTTGCATGTGCTCCAACCAGGGACCAAACCTGCAACTCAGGCATGTGCCCTGACCAAGAATCAAACAGACAAGCTTTTACTTTGTGGGACAACACCCAACCAACTGAGCCACCAGTTAGGGCTCTTGAAACAAATTTCAAGAACAAAGCCTCAGAAAAGAAGTGAAAGATATAAAGAAGAAATGAAAAAATACAATATTGAAATGGAAAAAAAGACAAAAAAAAACACACAAAAAACAACCCACCCCTAAATGGATGGTTTCAGTAGGGGAATTTAAGGAACAGAGGAAAGGAATAGCAAACTTGAGGACAGAACAATAGAAAATATCCAATTTGGGCAATAGAGGAAAAATAGACTTGAAGCAAATAAACAGGCCCTTGGGAACCTGAAGGATTATGATTATCTAATATTTGTGACATCAGAGTCCCAGGTAGAGAGGAGAACAGAATGGACTAAAAATGCTCAAAGAAATAAAGACTGATAACTTCCCAGATTTGAAAGAAGACATAAACCTACAGATTAAAGAAATCAAGAAAATACAAAACAGAATAAATCAAGAAAATACACTGCAAAACACATCAAACTTCTAAAAACTAAGATACAGAAAAGCTGTGAATGTGACAAGAAAGAAATAACATGTTACCTATAGGATGAAAATTGCACAAACAAGAGTAAATTTCTCAGCAGAAACAATGACGGATATAAGGAAGTGGCCAGACATTTTTCAAGTGCTAAAAGAAAAAAATGTCAACCGTGAGTTCTATATCCAGTAAAATGCATTTCCAGAGATAAAAGGGAAACCATGCCACCTTCATATAAAGAACAGAAAAGGGAATTTGTCACCAGAAGTTCTACTTTAAAGAATGATTAAAGGAAAATTTGTAAACACAAAGGAAATGATAAAAGAAGGAATCTTGGAAGAACAAGAAAGAAGAAAAAACTACAGAATAAATAAAAATGTGGATGAATACAATTCATTTTTCTTCTCCTCTTTGATTTATGGATTATGCTTGACAGTAAAAGCAAAAATTCTAACACTATTTAATGTGGCTCTAAATGTGTATATAAGAAATATTTAAAAACTATATTATATTAAGACAATTATATTATAAATGGGAAGGTAAAAGTAAACAATGTTTGTACATTTCACTAGAACTGGAAATGTAAGCGCTAGCAGATTATTTTATGTACATATAATTTAAAATTTTGAGAAATCACTAAAATACTATACAAAAAAATACACTCAAAAACACTATAGATAAACCAAAATGTGATACTAAATAAAGTTCAAGAAACTGATAAGAAAGCATAAAAAGAAAAATGGAGAATGAAAGTCAGAGAGAGTAAACAGAAAAAAAAATAAAATGGAAGATTTAAGCTCTGAAATAGCAATAATCACATTAATGGTAAGTGCCCCATGAACAGTGATTAAACAACAGAAATAGGCAGAGTGGATTAAAAATCATGACCCAACTACATGCTGGCTACAAGAAACTCACTTTAAAGATAATAGTATAGGTAGACTGAAATTAAAAAGATGAACAAACATGTATCATGAAAACATGAAAATAAGAATATTAATATTGATATCAATATATTGGATAAAATATTGGATATTGGTATATTAATACTGGATAAAGGAATATAACATAATGATAAAAGGATTGATTCACCAAGAAGACATAGGAATCCTAAATGTTCATGCATCAAAACGCAGAGCTTTAATCTGTGAGTAAAACATGATAAAACTGAAAGGAGAAATAGAGAAGTCAATAATTACAATTGGAAAGTTCAGCATCCATCCCTCAGCATTTAATAGGACACTAGTCCAAAAATTAGCAAGGGCATAAAATAATTTAGCAACACCATGAACTTATAAATAATTACATAGTTGTGCATTTGTCCCAGACAAGTCAAAATTTATGTCGACACAAAAACCTGTGTATAAATGTTCTTAGTGGCTTTACTCATAATTGCCAAAACCCAGAAATGACCCAGACATCCCTATGGATTAAACAAATTGTGTATTCAAATGGGGAATACAACTCAGCAATAAGAGGATTGTTGTGATGGCATACTTTACAACTTGAATGAATCTCTAGAGAAATATGCCATGCAAAAAAAAGCCAGTCTCAAAAATGGGTGTGGCTAGAAAAGGGCAATATGAATGAGCCTTGTAGTATGTAAGTGTTCTACATCTTGACTACCATTGTCCATAACCTAGTTGTGATATGGCATCATAATATTTGCAAGATGTTATCATTGGGGGAAACTGGACAAAGGGTATGAGGAATCTCTTTGTATTATTTTTCGTAACTACATGTGAATCTACAATTGTTTCTAAATTGAAAGTTAGAAACAAATGTAACAATAGCCATTTCTCATCAGATAGAATTTAACTAAATTTTCTTTGGCTTTGTTTTACTAGATAATTTACCTGAACTGAATTGGTTAGTTAAGACCTCTAGTTCCATCCAGACTTGCTGTAGTTCCCTCCCCAGGCACCTTGACCCTCCCCTGCCCAGTAAGCCTGGTCAGACTTCCTGACTCAGTTTTCAGAGTCTTATTCCATTAGTCATCTAACACTAGGGGCATTCTGGATGACAGCACCTCCACATAAGGTTCAGTTTTACCCATTTAAAGTAAGAGAATTAAGGAAACAGACACAATTCAACGTCATCAATTTGAAAGGATGAAGCAACCATACCAATCTCAGTAGAGATGAAATACAAGAAATAGAGAAGAAATAGTAGTTTAAGTAGGGAAATGAAAAACCAGTAAAATTAAGAAAAGTGCAAAAATAGTAATGATTCACTAAAAAGTGTTGTTTGGTGAGGTATTGCTGTCTGAGACTCACCATTTGAGGGAAGAACCTTCAGGAACATTTATATAGAACAGCTATTTGTGAGTGTAAGTAGTAGGCTGCATAAAACCCCCTGCATCTTCCTTGTGTCCACGCCTCCTGAAGTTAGCCTTGTCCTAGAGCCGTAGACTTCATATCAATTCTTGGTTGTTTTAAACTCATTTTGTTATAAGATTCATTTCATACAGGTTTTTTTTAGTTGAAATTTTTCTCCTAGGCAACTGGCCATTTATGGGTCACTGGCATCCTTGAGTTTCCTGCCTTTACACATATGATCATGTAGCTCCTCTGGCATGAAAACAATTGGTTCTGACGTCTGGCAGGCAGATTTCCTAAGCCACAGCATGACACTTTGGGTACATGCAAGTAAAAGTTAGCCTGAAGGGTTAGGAAGATCAATACAGGAGTTTCAATATATTCATATATTGTTATTTATAATCAACATTTTGTTTATAAAAACTAAATAGTTTTTCTAAAGCACCTATCTTCAACCCTAATCCATTAATAAATGTTTCATTGTTTAAATTTGTCTAAAGTTTGACATTTAATTACAAAATATATATACTACATACTAATATGTAATTTAATTTATATTATTTATTGGCCCAATACCTATATGTTCTCATAAAGCCAAACTGAGATACAACATAATAAATGCTGTACCTCGACCTTGCTACCAGCATAATTAGTCTTTATTGTTAGTAAAATCTATATGTCACATGGCATATGTAAGAAAGGGAGGGGGAAAAGAGGTTGATTTATATGCTCTTGAACAAATCATACCCACATCTTTTCTTGAAGGAATCTTGGAGGTCCTTTGACCTCTGCAAACCCATATGGTATGTGTCCCCTGGCTTTGAAGCATGTGGTCACTGGATGTGGGCAGGGTCTACACTTGGGGTGGGTGTTGACTAATGAAGAATTGACTCCAATTCCACGTGTGACCTGGCAGAGGATGAGCCCTTGGGTCTCTGAAACTGTAGAGTTGCAATGGGGGTGTTGGTGGGTATAGAGAGAAGTGGCCATCAGTTCCAAGAAGTTTTCTGTCTCTATCATTGGAGCTGTCAATTCACATTTGACAGATGGTGTTTATGAAGGGTATAAATTCATGGAGATGGGATTATTGCTGAACGCTTCTGATTCTTTGGAGTTTGCTGAATTGTTTTAGGAAATAGGGAATATATCTGAGGCCCAGGTAGCTGTGGAGAGTCTGTTCTCCATGTTTCCTCCAGATCCCAGCACTACTGGGCATCCCAGGGAGCGATGGAAGAATAAACATCCAAGGTGGCCTCTCTGGCTTGGAGCCTGGTGACCTAATAATAAAGGCATACTTCCAGTGACAATAAAGGACAGGAGCCCTGGCTGATGTGGCTCAGTGGATTGAGTGTTGGCCTGCGAACCAAAGGGTCACTGATTTGATTCCCAGTCAGGGCAGATGCCTGGGCTGTGAAGCTTCTGGGCCAGGTCAGGCCCCCAGTGTGGGGCACGTGAGAGGCAACCACACATTTGTGTCTCTCTCCCTCTCTTTCTCCCTCCCTTCCCCCCTCTAAATATAAATAAATAAAATCTTTTCTTAAAATGCAGCATTAGAAAGAAAAGAGACAGGAAAACATGGTAGACACTACCTGACAGAGGATGCCTCCTGGAGACAATCTCACTCAGATAGTTTTGTGAACACATGGAAGATAGCAAGTGGGAAAACATGGGGAAAGCTTAAGGTATTTTAGAGGGGCAGAACTGACACCCAGAGATCATACCATTTGGAGTAAGGATCACAGTCATTTGAGACTCAAACACAAATATGAGGTAATTTTATCACTGTTGGCTGATGAAGACTGATAATTTGATATATGACTACATGCATGTTTATTATTTTTTAGAAGCTATGATATTTCAAGAACTTTGCAAGTAATAACTCCAGCCCTTCCAAAAGCCTTGCAGGATAGATATTGTCCCATTTTTGCATATCACTGTTGAGGCTCAGAGTGTTTCAATGGTTTGCATGAGATCAGTCAGTTGGTTCAATGGTAAGTCTGCCTGTGTTCAAAGCCTGGGCTGCATTTCTTCACTAGCTCTATACCAGAATTTATTTCCGGGCTTGTTTCCAAAGAACACAGGAATCTTGCAAATTGATGAATATGCCACATCTTGAATCCCACTGAGTCTACCTGATGGATGACTCTTGACCCAGGCTGCCAGTCTTTATACGTCATCCTATAGGGATAAGGGAGGCGCATGTGTGTGGAGTAGGACAGGGGGAGTTTCCTAAGGGTGGTGATGTTCTTGTTGGACAAACACATACTGGTCCACTATATCTTCCAATGTGAGGAGAAGTGGAATGTAAGTTGGGAGTGGGGTTCATGTGGATGAAGAAGATTGTATTGTGCCCAATCAGAAGCTTCTGGAGGAATGCCTTGCAAATGATTCATTGCAATTATCTCCAGAGTGAGCCCCTGAGATGGAAGTCATCATGTCCTTGAAAGGAACAGATAACAAACTTGTTTCTCCCCAGACCTGACACCTGAGGCCAGGCTCAACTGACCACTCTTCCTTCCCCTGACCTGTAAAACAGTCCTCATTCAGGGATAATGGAATTGCCAATTCCAAGGGCAGAGATTCTAATTTGCCTTGTCAGGTCAACCCAAATCAACTTCTTTGTAAAAGAGCTGCTCAGAAAATTAATTTCTTCAAATAACTATACAGCAAGCACTGGTCATTCCCTTTGAAGAATGACACAATAACAGAAAGGAAGTTAGAAGGTGGGGATCTTATGTAAGTTTTACTCCCCCTACTGCAGGCAGTAAGAGATAGAAATTAGGCTGGGGTGACATGCAATGTGTATCACCAACATAGAAGTGGCAAAATTCATTTAGCTTGAAATAAATGGTTACCATTTATAATTAAACTTTCAAAGAGTTGTCTGCTGATTGAAAAACATTATCCCCTGCTCTTGTTTCCAGCTGTATTTAGAGCTGATTGGCTAATTTAGGGGCAATATGCCTTTGATATTTGAGTCCATCGTTCACTTTAACTTGAAACAGACATGCTGGGAAGAGGAAGTTGGTCTGGTGATGTGCTAATTCTTGTTTGCGATTTACCCCTGAGGAACTCTAAGAAACCTGCAACTTATTGTGCATTAAGAGCCGAAACTGGAGACAGCCACATCTGGTTTGTTGGCTGGCCCCCTCCCCTTTTGAAAATAAAGGCAGCAACAAATAATGTTTAGGCTAAATAGTTTGATTATAATGGTTAATTTTCAGGGATAAAAGGTTGGATGCCAAAGTGACCCAGAGAGAAGCTGAGGAGATTTGCAAGAAGGGCTATAAGCAACAGTAAGTAAATGGAAATTGATATATTCACTGATATATATATATATATATATATATATATATATATATGAATATATATACATATAATCACCCAGGGAAACTATGCACTGAGATAAAGCTTTTAAAATGCATTCATGTTTTGCAGTTGAAGGGCCAAGTGACTCTGAGCTGCTGTCAGACATATACTGTGGTACAATTTTGGTCTCTCTTGGGTCCCCAGGGTCCTGTGGGAGATGCAGAGTTGGTGGGTAGGAAGTAATGAGCTTTATAAGAGCCATGTTATAATATTTGTGGGCCCCTTTCTCCATTAAAATATTAAAAATTATATTTTTTACTATGTTGGTATAAAGACAAATATATTAGTATTATATATGAAAATGTTTTAATAAACTCAGTAATCACAATATATATTTTAATGAAACATTTTCTTTCTTATGAAGATTTTATTTATTTGTTTTTAGAAAGAGGGGAAGGGTGGGAGAAAGAGAAGGAGAGAAACATTAATGTGTGGTTGCCTTCTCACACTCCCCCTATTGTGGACCTGGCCTGCAACCCAGGCATGTACTCTGACAGGGAATCGAACTGGTAACCATTTGGTTTACAGGCCAGCACTCAATTCACTGAGACACAATAGCCAGGGCAAATGCAATATTTTCAAAGAATCAAGATGAATGCAAAAACATTTATGATGAACAAAATATCAACATTTTAAATAAAGATAGGATCAAGCTGTATGTTGAAGCTTTTTGAAGCTCAGCTGCATACTTGGGATTCTTGGGCAAATAGATGAGGCAGAGAAGCTGGTGGTACAGAAGGAAAAGTCTAGAGTGAGAGCCTTGAGCTCTAGGTCCTGGTCCTGATTCCTTCTTCCCCACTCAGAAGTGCTGGGTATGATCCAACCTTTTCCTACCTCATTAATGGGGGTATTTCTGAGTGTTGACAGAGGAAAATATTCTTACCACTGGCAGAGTGTAAAACTTGGTTGTAGGTGGTCTCCCTATTAATATTTCTACTTTTTATTTTATTTTATCATTTTTCATTTATTTTAATGTGTGCTTAGTTTCATGTATATTGGAAAATCTGAAACTAGCACATTAAAACTGTGGTTTCACAGATATTCTTGTGGAGGGCAAAAGTGTAAAAATTAGAGGTGGATTAAAATAATTTACAAATCAATATCTGTTAAGAAATCACTGTCAAAAACCCTCAAAGTGTTCTTTTAATGACCTCTGGGTAGAACCTCCTGAGATGGGGTAATGACTGAGGCAGGTTTGGGTGTCACACATTTGGCCTCCTCTCCAGGCTCTTCCTTCTCAAACTGTGAGGCTGGCACATGTTACTTAGCCTGGGTGAGCCTCAGTGTCCTACTGCAAAAAAAAAAAAAAAAAGGTCCCAAAGGATTGTACTACTCCATGGAGCTGTAAAGATGAAATGAGATAACTCCCTAAGGCCTGTGGCCTGGACCTGGCACAAAGTAAGAACACAATCCACGTGAGCTCAATTATTACTAGTACACCAATGTATGTATTATTTTTGCTCCAGGGAAAGTGCCTTGTCCTTAAAGAGGGAAATAGCAATAAAGCTATTTTTAACTCCTTTCTCAACCACTAAACATTGAAATATGTAAATGATAAGTCAAGGTGGGGGACTGATTAGAAAGAACATGGGCTTTGGAATCACAAACTGTTTGGTCTTGGTTCTGCCATTTGTCAGTGAGTGTCCTTAGATAAAACCACTAACCTAGTTCCTATGACCCCTCTGGAAACTGAGAACAGTACCAGTGCCTGAAGGGGAGCTGTGAGTATTACTCATGGAAAGCAAGTTCACTTCATCTGGCTAGGGTAGGCAAATCCAATTCTGCCCCCACTCTCTGCCTTTCCTCCCCCACCTAACACCACTGCCTCCCCATCGCTGCCCCTCCTGTCTTCCTCTTCCTCTTCCTCTCCCCTCCCATCTTTTCTTTTTTTGCTTTTGGTTTTGTCTTTCCATCACATTCTACATGGTTTCTTTTCCTAGTCATCTCAATGTCTTTCCTGCTTTTCTTTTTCACTTGCTTTTGAGATATTTCTTTGACTTTAATTAAACTCAAGAACCTGGAAAAGGTATTCAGTACTCTCTTAAAAAATAAAAATAGAAAGTATAATTTCCAGGCCATTTTTTTTCAGCTCCTACAATCTTTTTAAGTTTTTACTGACTATTACCTCTTATTTCATATACTTTTCCCCCCTGTAGTCAACCACCTTGGCCTCAAGTCAATTAAGCTTTTTTTTTTTTTTAATGCCAGAGATAGGCTGAGCAGAATGAAAAGGATCCAGTGACAATCAAGATAAATGGCCACACAATTTTAACCTGCCCAAAAATGATTTCTCATTTAAGAGATGCTTTTGACTCTAGTCCAGATGAAAACAAAGCAAGGTCATTTTTTTTTTTTTTTTTTGAGGATCACCATGTAGTGAAGCCTGGGATTTATCAGGAAAATCTTTCATGATGAGATTTCCAGTTCATATTTCCAGGTGTGGAAAGTGTTTTCCGAGAAGTTTAATGACAGAGCCAACAGGGTAGGTGCTTTCTTGATTCAAACAGGTAAATAGATTTGTGGTCTCCCATCACACGTGGGTTTTATTGATTCTACTGTGGCCAGTGACGTGGGATTAAGAAGATGTTGAAATGAACTCACCATGCTTGGGTCCTAGAGAGAAAAAATCCATGACTCACATAGATGAGTCAATGAGTGAGTTTGGATACAGGATTGTGTATCTCCTGGGAACTTTAAAATTTGGAAAAGAAACTATTGCTAAAGTAAGGGAGCAAAACCATACATGAAAAACTCCAGCCATGGTTTAGGAGCATAGGAGAAGATGGTGAGGAAATAATGAGAAATGAGATGGAATTGCAAAGGAAAGAAGTTAACATTTTCTGAGTTTCCACTGTGTGCTGAGAACATCACAAACAGCCTCTCATTTCATTGTCTCAAGACATTTCCCAGGAAGGCATTTTCTCTGAGCAACCCCTACAATGACTAGTACTTACTTCACAAAGAGGAAACTAAGATGGAAAGTCTAAGCAACTTGCCCAAGTTATGTACAGTTGGTAGATAGCAATGGTGGGGTTTGAGATCGGGGGTTTGAAATTTAATAACATGTGACTTTCTATGACCTCTTCCTATAAATATTGAAGAAAATATTTTTTTCATTATTGGAAATGTTTTAATGGCTATGAGAAATAAAAACAAAAATAGGAACTTGTAATTCTATAAAACATTTTAAATATTTTGGGTAGAAGTATGCCGTAACAGTCAAAAAAGGATGCTATAGTCTAACATAGACCTTGGTTCAATTCCTGGTTGTGCAACTTAGGAACTCTGTGACATTGGGTAGGACAGTTGACCCTCATGAAGCTCAGTTTCCTCATATGTGAAAGCAAGTGCTAATGATACCAACCTTATAGGTACTATTTACCATACCTCATGGTGGTCAAGAGCACAGGCTTTGGGGTGAGACACTACATCTGAATTTCAGATTCTCCACTTATTGGGTATTCCTGGGCAAGTCATTTACCTTCTCTAACCCTAAATTTTCCTGGCAAGTAAAATGCAGGTCATAATACAATGTCTGTAGGACTCACATGAAGATTAAATTAAATATGTGAAATGATGAGCCCAGTTTCTGGCATATAATAAGTGCTCAGTAAATGGGCACTAACACTATTCTAATTTTAAATAAAGGTAGTTTGCATCATATAAGAAACCAAAATCTTATGACACAGCTATCATATACTGGTGTTTAGCTGAATTTTCTATGACTCTGGGCAATAAGGTAAAGAGTACAGTAAAAGTTCACATTTTCTGAGAGAGATTGCGTGTGTGTGTGTGATCTTTTTGACCTCAAACAAGATATCCTTCTAATTCTTGTACTTACAGTCTTAGGAGTAGGAACCACTTATATTAGATCTCCCAGAAAATTGATGTAATTATTTAAAAGAAAAACATTAACATTTTTGTTGGAACTCTAAGGCTCCTATGGAATGACAGGAAAACCAGTGGGGCAAGTTGGGTGTGGAAGATGGGGGTATGGGTGTGGGTCAAGGGCATGTCCATGGTGGGAAGCCTGCGATCAGCAGTCTGCTCTAGGCACTGCACGTGTCCCTCTACCCTTCTGGGCTCAACTGTCACAGAAAATCCTTTAAGGAGTCTTAACACCATAAAGATGACATTCCCTCATGTCACTCCTTAAATGAAAATAAACCTGGGGGAATTATTAAATATTGTGATATCACATATGTTGTGTCTAATTTAGAATTTACCATAGACTATAATCACTATTCACAAAAATACTGTCTAGGTGCCAAGTACTTTCAACCAGATTCCCTATGTGCAGGAAAAACACAATAAGCATGTTTTCTACTTGAATGCCAAACTTGAAGAGATTACCTTATTAAAAACCCAAGTTTCCTTGTTTATATAAATGCCAGCTGTTTATGAAATATTGTAGTCCATATATATTGTTTCCTGTCAGATCATCTCCTATTTGGCCTATGTCTGCAACAAGGTACCAGGAAAAATGTCAGAACTTGCAAAAACACTTTAAATATTAGAATAAAGTGTGGATATTTTTTTAAATCAATGTATGAACTCCTGAGAACAATGAAGAAAAGCCAAAGAAATTGACTTGTTTTATGAGCTTCCAGGGAGGAGAAAAATCTTTTAGAGGGGCTCCCAACTGGGTGAAAAATGGTTGAAAATGGAACCAAAATTTAATTGCTTCTCCAGGAGCCAAGCCAGGCCTGGAGGATAAATGAGAAATGGTCTTTGAGTCAGAAGACCCTCAAGATGTGTGGGCTAGTATGATTCCCCCACCCCAGGAATGTGTTTTCACTTCCTGTGTCTCCTCTCCCCCCAATCCTCACTCTAATGAACTGGTGGGGTGGGAGAAGGGGCTCCATTTCAGAGTTTGGGCCCCAAGAAGGAAATTGCATAAGAATATGGTCATTCTGGGCTTGTCTCATTAACAACCTATGTATGAAGCCTGATCCTGTCTGCCAGAATAGAGAGGAAATTGAGGTACTCAGAACACCAACCTAGTTCAGTGCTTCTCAAAGTGAGGTCCCTGGACATCACCTGGGAATCTGTTAGAAATGCAAAATCTCACGCCCTACCTCAGACCTTGTGAATCAGAAACTCTTAGGTAGGGCCCTGCAATCTGTGCTGCAACAAGCCCTCCAGGTAATGCTGATGCAGATGCCCACTGAAATTTGGGAACTACTAGTCTGGTACATTGGGTGATAGTAACCCCCAGCACTGTTGCTGACTGATCCCATGCTTCCTCTTTTAAAATTTTTATGTATTTGAGAGAGAGAGAGAGAGAAACATTGACTTGTTGTTCCACTTATTTATGCATTCATTGGTTGATTCTTGTGTGTGCCCTAGAGGATCAAAACCACAACCTTGGCATATTGGGATGACACTCTAACCAACTGAGCTACCCAACCAGGACTTCATAACACTATTTACATGCATGGGGATCCTCAACACTGGAACTCTTGTCCCATCAGAAATGTCTGCTATACAAAAGGGAACTGTGAGAAGAAAGTAAGGTCTAATGTAGAATGACAGATTACAGACTTGAAAGAAACTGTAGAATTCACCCTTGAATTTACCTACAAATTTTCTGCAGCAGTGTTCCCCAAAGTGTGATTATGGACCACTAGTTTAACAGAATATTAAGCAGTTATACAGAAATAGAATTCCAGGGCCAGATAAGCTTGGGACACAGTAGTTTTAACTCAGCAAAATCAGTTTCTTAGCCACAGGACTTCTCTGTGCTATTAATGAGTGTGATCAGGTATGAGGTAACTCACTGAAGGTTCAGTGCATATGGCATGTCTTGTTTCGTTAACTACAAAACTTTTCTTACAGAGAATTTCTTGGATCTAAGAGCCACAGAACAAGATTTTGGAAGACCTGATCTGCAATATGCTTTGGAAAGTACCGTCTAGGCTATTGCCTGCTTGGAACTTCTCTATGTTGAGTAGAAACCTGCTCCTCCGTAGCTCCCTGCCATTGCTACTTGGGGGCACACATCCTCATCTCCATGTTCTGGACCTTTCTGAGCTACGTGGATATTTTTCCTGTCCCACATAGTCACTTTTTAAAATTTGAAATGCTCTCTGCATTCTTCTTCAGTATTTACCATAGGGATTGAATTAAGCAGAAGAGGATGAATATAATGTGATAGTTAATGATTAATGATTAAAATAGTGGTTTTTAAATCCAGACAAAATTAGTTTAAAATTCTGGCTTCATCAATCACAAGATATGACCTCAGGGGCTATTTAAACTTTTACCAGCCTCAGCATCCCCCCACACACAATGGAAAAGTTTAAAACTGGCTTTTATACTTAGAGCAAGGATCTCATTGGCACGGTTCTTGGCAGGATAAAAGGAGGCTGGAGCTGTTCAGTCTCTGTTATGTATTTTTTCCAAAGAGAGGAGTCAGCAAACATTTTTGGTAGAGGTCTAGATAGTAAATATTTCATGCCTTATAGGCCATGCAGTCTCTGTTGAAACTAGTCAAGTCTGCCATTGTAGCATGAAGACATCTGAAGATAACATATAAGTAAATGGGCATGCCTATGTTTAAATAAAACTTTATTTACAAAAGCAGGTTTTTGCCAGCAGGTTGTACTTTGCCAACCCTTGTCCCAGAACTTCACTTTTAGCTGCCTATTTGATTGCTTTTGGAAACTCAACCCCAGGTCTCCATGTCACTTGACTTTTGTCCTGAAGGGAAGGGAGTAATCCTTGTCATTGTGATTAAGCAAATCTTAGTGTTACTTGATGAATCCCTGTGCTTTTTGTGGTAAACTCTGCAGATAATCCAGAAAGAATGATCCTGTTTAGCCAAGAAAATATCCCTTCTTAAGAAATGTCACAGAGACGACAAAACCAGTTTCTGGAAGGAGGATGGGAAACTTGTTCAATCAGTTGAAGTAACAAAAATAACGTCTTATAGCAAATGCCAAAATAAAAGAGATTGTTACAAGTAACAGTTTGTGAAGAGGAAAGAATCAAATGTAGTGTGCTGGGTTTCTTGGCTGGCTCCAAATTTGCTCCGTTTACTAGGATTACATTTGGCTGCTTGTAGCTGAAATCTAGCTATAATGGCTGAATCAAACGGAGATTCAAATGTTGATAACCTAATGGAAAATCTCTATTCAGCAGCCCAGCGGGCATGAAGCTGGTCAAAGTTCCAAAGACCTTGGCTCCTCTAGCTTCCTGCCCTGTGAGCCTAAGAATGTGGCTCTTAACTTCATAGTCGCAAGATGGCTGCTGTGCCTCCAGATATCAAGTGCAAAGTTAAGGCTAGAAAAAAGAAGAGGCAAGGAAAAAAGGCCCTGCCAGGGTTGTCTGTCCCAGGAGCCTTATGTAGGTAGCTGCCCTTAGCTGCAAGAGAGCCTGGAGAAGTTGGTGTTTTTAACCTGGTACAATACCTCAGACAAATTTGGGGTTCTTTTGGTGAGGGAAAAAGAAGAGCAGATTTGGGGAAGGTAACAGTAATGCCTGCCACATTCTCCAAAACGGAAAGTTTGTGCTGCATGATGGCTAAGAGGAGAGTTCTAAAATCAGGTAGACTCAGCCAAGTTTCCTCATTATCTCACAGAGTTGTTCTCAGGATTAGGTAAAATAATCCATGTAAAGTGCCTAACATTGTTATCATTAGTCTCCTGCCCCCCACTGCCACCTTCTTGGAAATTGAATTTGTCTTTAAAGTAAATTGTCTGTTTCTGTAGCAGCTCACCTGTGAGCTTACCTAAGAAAGAGACCTACTGGCAGCACCTAAACTTTTAGCTGTCGTTACTTTCAATATAAAACAACACAGAATACTTGGAAGCACTGAATAATTCTGTTCACAAGGGTCCCAAAGGAACACCTGAAGTAGGTTCTGAAAAATAAGTAAGAATTTGCCAGGCAGAAAAGAGGGAACCAGCAAGGGCATTCTGTAGAAAGGGAACAACACGTGCAAAAGCATGGCATCAGAAAAGAACATACTGCCTCGAGACATCACCTAGTGGCAACCACTTCCAACTGCAGAGTATCAGTGGAATTTTTCCAAGGGTCCCAAAGGCTTGCCTAGATGGTTATGACGCAGTTACAGTGGTGCTACTATCAAACATGGTCTCTTCATAAAGGCTGATATTTGTCAAATGGAGATAACTAGAAATTTGAGGCCACCCGTCTAGAAGCTTTTAGACTACAAGTTACTCTGCACTTGCTATTCCTGCCCTGGAGTCAATATGCTATATTCACCATCATGTTCTACCATTCTGATAACTTTATGAAGTAAGTGTTATAACCTCATTTCATGTGTGAGCACACTGGAGTTCAGGCAGGTTAAACCATTGTTCAAGTTCACTGAAGCAAGAGCATTTGAACTTATGCCAATTCTCTCAACCGTGAAACTGTCATCTCTCCAGGCAAGCCACCTACCCACTTTGCCATTGTTCTTATATCATCTTTATGTAGGAGATGGTAGTGAGGTTTCTCAAGGCTTGGAATGTTACAGCTGTGCTATATACTAGGGCGGCTAACTAGGCACATTAAGTATTGAGCACTTAAATGCAGCTATCTTGTTAGTACAACTGATGAATTGAATTTTAATCTTAGTTAATTTTATTTTAAAAACTAATCATCCATTCAGATACTGCATAACTTTCAATTATGTTTGGAATAACTTGGTATGGGAATCTACTTTTCACCAATAAATAGTGTGAAATCAAACTATGGATCAAATATGAATGATGAAAATTTAGTAACTGAATTAAAATGTGCTATAAGGATAAGCTAAACCCTGTACTTTGAAAATATAATACAAAATAAATAATGTATAATTTTTCATTAAAAGATTTTTATGGTGATTCCATGTTGAGATAATATTTTAGATATATTGGGTTAAGTGGAATATCTTATTAAAGTTATTTTCATCTATTTGCTTTTTAAAGACTGACTGCTAGAACACTTAAAATTACTTATATAACTCACATTATATTTCTACTGAGCAGCGAGCGCTCTTGTTGAGAACACATCTCACTTCCCCAGTGAGGAAAGCTTGCTTCTCTGTCTCAAAAACAGTCGACCGCTGGATGAGAACAGATCCCATCCACACCTTTGTCTTCAGGGGCTAAACCTCGGGCGAGTCACCATGCTTCCATGAATCTGCTTCTAAAAAATCTGTGTGGATTTTTTTCACACTCCTAATGTCTATGACCCCTTAAAGTCTTTACAGTTTCAAAGGTATTAATCATCACAGGCCTATATCAGGAGAAAACTCAGGGATGAAGATGTAATGTAGAAAAAGGTCTGATAATGAGTTATGCTACTTTAGTAGTGTTACAGACTTGATTAAAAACCTAAGCAAATTAATAATTACCCTTATTGAATAAAGTATAAGTATATATGGTATTCATATGTATTACATATATACACACAGAGAGATATGCATACATATATGTTACATATATGGTACTGTTCTTATTTCCATATTTTAGGTAGGAAAACTAAATAACTTACCTTTAGTCACTTAGCTTCTAAGTTAGACTGAGACTCGGATTCTAGTGTGTTTGATTCTAAAATCTATACTCCTACCCATTTCCCTGTAATGTCTTGCCCAGAGACCCTACATGGCAAGCCCCTTTAAGATGCCTTTTCCTTTTAGTAGTAGTCAGCTGCACACCCATGGACTATAACTGGGTCTGTGCTAAAACAGAAAAGAATTCAGAGTCTGAATGGCCTGAAAGCTGCACAACAATGTTCAGGGATCTTGGAGATGGGAGGTTTGAATTAGCCTCCCAGACCAAAGGGAGTGCCGCCCATTTGTTAATTTGATTTTGTTTAGGTTACTGAGCCATGATTCATCCTTAATTGCATTGTTTCGAATGACTAAATTGTCTAAGTATTAACCATCTGCTAAGTGGTTGCTTAGCCTCGTTTTAACTAGAACTCCTTAGGAATCATTCAAATCGAATACTGTTGGCCTTCTGCTGGGTATTGAGCCCTCCACTGATAATAATCCCATGACCTGGGGTGGAAGAGCTCCAACAAATGTCACTGTGGCGTGGGTGGGATTTGAGCCTCCCTCTTCATTTGAGGTTGCAAATTCCCATGGATGGAATGCCAGAGGGCAGACTAATCTGATTCAGCACATAGATCTTTCTTCTGACTGTGGGCCTTTGCAACATGCTCCACCGGAAAGTCTTAAAAACATGATAAAACACAGTTGGACTTCAAGATTAAGAGTATTCTCAGAACATATTCTACTGGGCCTCAGACTCCTTTTCAAATGGAAATAAAATGTCAGCTTTATCCTTTATATGAATAAAGAAAATGAGATGGTCTTTGAAAATGTTTTTCAAATAGCTTATCAAAATATAAAAGATGATTGGTTGAATGCTGGTCTTTTCCAGCACATTTGTGAGTGTTATGACTCTTTGAACACGAAGTGTATCTATGCTTAACTCCCTATCGCATGTCCAGCCCTATATTTAATACAAGGAATTTCAAAATAGCCCAGCAACTTGTGAAAGACTATCAGGAGCTGGGAAAGGATGTGAGCTTGGGTTCTGCTTATGGTTGTTTCCAGAGCACAGGGTTGGAGGTGAAAGAGGTTATCATGGGAATTACAGTCCCAGGCCAAGTTGGTTTTAACAATAGTTTGAGTGTACAGCACAATCACATCCTAGATTAATGCTTCTCACACTTCAGCATACATAAAACCCACCTATAGGGTTTGTTACAACACAGATGCCTGGGCCCAAGGCCCAGGAGCTAGTTCAGTGGGTCTGGAGTGGAGCTGGAGAAAGTTCCTCTCTAACTCAGTCCTAGTGAATGCTGATTGAACCAGTCTAAAGACAGTACTTTGGACAGGACTGACCTAGATGATTCCTGCACAGGACTGTAGCTACTAGGACCATTCTAACTGGGACAGCTGGCTAGTGCCCCCAGTGAACTCCCTTATTCCAGAAATAGCCAAGCCCAAACTCTGCTTTCCCATTCACCCTTGTGTAATCTCCCTGTCCCAGAATGTGCTCATAACCACACAAAAATTTGCTTAAAAATAAGCACAGGTGTGAACATGCAACAATCTATGTAACATGAAGATGTACAAATTTTAGAATAACGTCCTTGTCCTTACAAATACCCTCACCTCAGAATGGATTGAGAAGGGCTTAGAAAGGAAACCTGGTTAGATATTTACATCTGTGAAGGGGGAAAGGGAGGAAGCCTCAGTCTCTCTATCCCCCCTAACAATTCTTTGCCGGCTTATTGTGATGGCAAATCTGTGAAAGAAGCCCTTTTGAGTCCTTCCACATACTGAGCTCCTGAATCAGGCTGGTGTGCTGCAGACACAGGAACATTCTTTAAGGCAAAACATCTGGGTGGGGCAAGAAAGGGATTGACCACATGTATGGGTGGCCTGCTCCAGCTGTAATCGGAGCTTGCTGCAAAATGTTTTATTTTGCACTTGAATATAGGTAAGATGTCCTTAATTTAAGTAACATGAAGATCTGCCACCAAGGGATTAACTATGCCAATAAAAGTTGATGTGGAGGACAGAGACTAGTAGAAGACATTTGCCATAAATGACAATGATGTTAGGAACATCAGGTTCATGGCTGGAAAAGCATTTGGCTATGGATTGTTTTAATCCAACTAAACACTAATATTCATATCTGAGTTCACTGACTCTCCAGATTAGCACAGTATTGCATTATTCTAACACAGCATTAGCCTAATTTAATATGAAAATATTAACTCAGGGGATTCTTTTCATGACAAGGTATTATTTCTATAGCAATTTAGTATTTTATCGGTCTGAGACAATGCAGTGCCAGTTTGCTTCATTCCCAAAATACACCCTAATAAATGTGGGCTTATTCGTTCTAGCTGTGATTTCAGGGAAGCCGTTGAACAGACATAGGATAAAATCCTGGTCTCCAATGAATCAAACATCTGTTGCCACATCACCTCACAGGCTCCTTGGCATGGTTGATGGTCTGTTTGCATACCTTTCTCTCTTGCCCAGGGGGAGTCAGAAGGGATGGTTAAGGTCCTTCCCAAGTTCCAGATTCTAGGATTGAAAACAGCTATAACATGTCTGGTGTATCACAAGATGGGAGGTGATGTCACTCCTTTGGGCTTCCTGGAATCCCCCTGGAACCAGGCTTGCGTCTCACTTAAGTGGAAAAGTACAAGCATGACTGAAAAGGAAGATGTTCGCCAGGGTCACATCAATGTCAAGGCCCTAGAAAAATGCTGAAGGTCAGCACAGTTTTCCCAGAGCAGAAGTTTGCCAACCCTTTCCCCCAGCACAAGGCCCCTGCCCTCCTGTCCCTACCTAAATATAGAATGGGTTTGAGACAGAAAGAGACCATGCTAGCCTTGAACTTGAGACTTGGCTGCCGCTGCAGCCCTTGCCTTCTGTCAGTTTCACCTCCCACAGGGACTCACTCCTGCACAACTCCTCCTTCTGGGCCTCTGATTATGAACTTGGTCAGACCCTCCTTAACTTTTACTTGGACTTCTGAAGTAGTCTTTCAATTGGGTGTCTTTGCCTTCAGTATTTTTTTCTCCCAGTTCAGCGGCACAGTGTTCATTTAATAATAGTCTGAATAAGACACTCCCCTGCTCCAAAGCTTTCCATGGCTTCCCATTGCCTATAAAACAAAATCCAAAATCCTTATGGTTTTTTTAAGACCCTGGCGACATAGTACATACCCTTCCTCTGTACAAGACTTGTATATTTTCTTCTTCTGCTTGAGCAAGTACAGAGATCTCCAAATATACAATGACCTTCCCCATCTCTGGGCCTTTGCTCATCTTTGTTACTGCTGCCATGAATGCTGTCCCTTGTGCCTTTTGGATCACCAATAAAACTTCAAAGTCAAGTTCAGATTCTCTCCTCTCCAGAATATTTCCTCCATATCCCCCATTTAGAATTAGTCAAATTTGGATACTTGTATTTGGTCTCTTATTCTATCTTTCTATTTATGTGCCTGTATTGCCTCCTCCCCAATAGACTTTGCAAGTAGAAAAAGGCCCTGTCTGGGTCATTTCCCAGAGAATCTGGCACATAAAATGCTCATAGTTAATCTATGGAGGCATGAAGCCTGGTACTAGCTCCATAGAAATTATCTGTATTTGCCTGTCCATTCTCTGCTTGTACTTCCCATGTTCTCCTGGATATCATCTGTATTGAATATTGAGATCATTCATGCAGTCCCTGATAGCTGTTCCTAGGTGTTCAACCATTATTAGGCAGAGCCTCTGAGAAAAGAGGAAATTTCTCTACTATATAGAGAGTACCTCTGGATAACTTCTGTTTATCTTTGTGGCTATGCTGTATTATTATTTATCATTGCGGTGTTGGCCTTTGACCATACGTGATCTATGAGGGCAGAGTAATATCATGGTGAATACTGAAACCTGGTTAATACCCAATGAGACCACATCAATTCAAAACGCAACTCTGCCAATACTTTCTAACTGTGTGAACTTGGCCGATTTCCCTGACCTTTATGAGCCTGTTTCATCTTGTTTAAAATGGAACTATAAGAGCACCTCCTCCCAATGCTTTTCTAATGAATAAATAACATAGAGTACACATAAAACACAGAAGAAGGATTTGATACCTAATTGATGCTCTGTATAGGCTAGTTGTTATTGCTGTTATCCTTATTATGCTCATTCTTATAATGAATATTTTCCTTCACTCTAAACTGCTGCTCCAAATAGTATTATTACCATAGAATGGATAGTTATAGTACTCAGTTATAAAGTGTTCAAATAAATGATCCCTTAATGTCTTTATACTGGCCATTTGCTAAATATCATGTCACCTTATTTATTCATAGTCTCTCTATGGTCTGTATCCTTTTGTATCTTTACATCTTTGAAAATTATAAATTGTTTCCAAATACAGATTTTGCATACAGAGACTCAGTGAAGGCTTGAGGTAGATGGCTGTAAGCAACTTTCAGTGAGGGGAAATTATTGTATCTGGACCGACATCCATCTCTTTACCTAAGGCAGATACTGAGAATCAATTATGGTGCCCTTCTCAATGACCGCAGATGTAACTTTCTGATCTTTCCAATGCAGTGCTCTGGCAGCAGCCACTAATCAATCAAGGCTGACATCTATTTGCCATCCCTTATGTAGTCCTCATCCCTCATTTTCTAGTTGACTCCCCCCACTTCTTTATGGATGGAATTGCCCAGAACGTCTACTGCAAGCATGGGGGAAGGGCTATGCTGTAATAGTTGAAGCTTTGAAGACTTCAGTGACTATATAAGGTTGCATTTTGGATAGAAGGCTGACGTTTTTCTATTGGGATGACCCACCTGCCTCTTCTTTAACAAAGAAAACTCAGCCAGCTCAAAGCCTAGTTCAGCTGATTATTTGCAGGAATGAGGCTAAAAGCCTGTGGTCTGGGTTCATTTTAACATTGCAAGTTTGACTTCAGCCCACAAATGCCATGTGAGTTCTTAAAACACTAGTGAATAAGCAGCAGAGAAGTCTTCTCCCTGGATATAGAACTACCAAGTTTCTAATAAAGAAGGAAGCCACATTTAGAAGAATTTTACAAAAATGTTCTTTGTCTTTTCTGAAAACTCAGCATGAAAAAACAAGTGCTATGAAAGAGCCACTGCTGCCTCCAGTATGTGCTCACTCTTACAAGTCTAGCTGCTGGCAGAGCTGGGCACACTCACTGACCTGTGGCTATTGAAAGTCTCCATCAACCCAAGCTCTTTAGGTAACATGAAATTATCAAGGCCAAAAAGAGATATTCCTCCAAATACAGATTACTAAGCACTTCTTGTGGTATTGGGAATAGAAGACTCTGGACAACTGTCTTCCTTTGTTTTGGCATATTTAACAACAATAAATCATATTATGACTGTACTCTTGGATAAACATCAACCTTCAAATTTATTGATCCACCCAGAGTGAGATGAGGTGGAGTTATGGCTCTGGAGAAATCCCTGTCCTTTGAGAGCCTACACTCCATGAATGCGCATACAAGTGACATCCACAGTCAGGATTTCTGGCAAAGGACAAAGAAACATACTTATAACACTGCTGCAATATTACCTCCCATTGTGATGAGTGTCAGACTTCCTCTACCTAAGCCTTACTTGGCTTTTCCCTTTCCATTTCCTTTTCTCATCTCTAAGAGTCAGTGCACTTCTTACCATCTCCAAGTCACCTCCCCTGTTACCTCCTGCCTCACAAACCTGGTGAGTGAGTTCTATCCACTGCTATACTCCCTTGTTTCCAAACTCCCTTACAATACTCAGCTCTCCTTAAAACAGCATCTGTCCTATTGAATGTTGTCACTCCATCACCAATGCATTGCCAGGAACCTTGTAATTACTCAACAAATACTTGTTGGGTGAATGACTTCAATGAAGTTATGTAGAGAAAATTTTAAATTTGGGGAGCAGGAAAAATACTGGTTAAGCTGCAGATCACTGAATTATCACCTAATTCTATCTCCCTACAAAAGAAAGATGAGTGCAACACAGGGAAAAACAAAAAACAAAACAAAACCAGCAATATAGAAGTCCTTCTTGACATGTGGTTCCTTTGGAATTTTATAATATCAATTTTATTTTATCACTCTTGGTCAGAATTATCCTTTAATCTTACATAGTTGGTCTAGTCTTCTGTACCAGATTGTGTATTCCTCAAAGTCAGGGACAAAAGTAAGTTTGCAGTTGTTTTTATGGAAAATAATACAGTGATTAATAAGTAATAATACAAGAACAAACTCTGTTTTTGAACTGTAAACCTACTTTTGGCTCCTCCAGTACATTTCATTTCATCCACAGCCCCTTCTGAAAAATCACCACATGTCTTCTTTCTATAAAGTTCGTGCCTGTCTCCTCTCCCTTTCTGCACAAGGATCTCAGTTAAAAAGCAAATAAAATGTGAGCATTCAATCCTTTGACTGGATCCATTGCCGACATGGTGCCAGGCAAATGGCTGGGTGGTTCTTCAGTTTTGTTCTGTCTTTTGTTCTCTGAATTTAGCATCATGTAAAGACAAAGCATAGCCTAAAGGTGCACTTAAAATGTCCTTCAATTCCTGAGCTTTCTCAGACAGGCGATAGAAAATGGCATCCTCGGTACTTAATGCCCTTAAAGAAACTCAGCGCAAGCTAACAACCATAAACAGTAAGTTATTAGTCAGGGAACATGCTTGCGACCTGAGCATGGAAATTCCCAGGCATCTTCAGAGGTCAGGAAAGCAGAGATGCAAGATACTCAGGAAAATTTCTCTATCATCTTTGCTCGATCATTTTATACATAAGCTGACCTCATCACCCATAATCCCAACCTCTTCTGGGAGGTGAATTTCTCCTAATTCATTTATAAAACAAAATTAGTGTTGAGTGCAACCTTTAAAATAAGTCCACGTCTTTGTTTAATTATAGATTCTATATAAGCTATTTTAGGATTACTGAAGTTATATAAAAAAAGAATAAAGAGAAGATGATTATCCTGTTAAAATGCCAATTGAAAGCAAACAACAATTTTTTTAAATGTACATTTATATCATGGAAGGGACTGGGTTCAAAATGCTCCCTAACACAAACTTACACACTGGCGCCAGTACACGGCAGAAAGTAAAAGGCAAAACTGGTTGAACATCAGATAGGAGAGGTTGAAACACGTTTTAGTTTTTTTCTTCTCTGTTTTCCCTCTTTTGGAAACTGATAAAAGATTCTGTATTTTTTTCAGGAGCTGACCTCAGTTTTAATTTATTTTCCAAAATAGAGATGTCTTTCTGTGTGTTTGAAAGTACGTTTGTCAAACCTTGCAGGACATTTTAGAGGGAAGAAAACTGCAATGCGTATCTTAACCAAATTGCTTGGGGATTTTCCGTTTTTATGTGTTTGGGCATTTTTCCCTCTCAAACATCAAAACCTAATAATCGTGGCAGAAGGTTAAATATTTTCCATACTTTGTTTCTGAAATTTGTTCCTTACAAAGAGCTTATGGGGGAAGAACATTTGTATATGCAATCTATTACCAATAGTTACCTCTGGGGTTAGGGAGTAGGATCTGGGATTGGGGGCAGTGAAGGGGACTCCTCATTCCTTTTTCTATTTTATTTACAATAAAAAATGTATTCATGTGCCATGTATAATTTTTACAGTTAGTTAATAAGGAAGAAAACATCAAAAAGTTATATGCTATCCCTAGTTTGAACATTGTACATAGGATTCTGACCCAGAAAAGGAAGAGACACATTCCTCTCCGCTCTGCGAGTGCCGCCCACCCATCAGAGCATTTCTGTACAGAAAGACTGAATAACAGAGTGGGTGGGGGCAGCAGAATGAAGTGTCTGATATCCAAAATGGAAGGTTTCTATTGGAGAAACATTTAGGAATTAATACTTTGATAAGTTACATCAAGATCATATTGAATTCATTTTTCCTAATGCCACTTTGCATTAACTCAATATCCTTAAAAAAACAAAACAAAACAAAACTATGCTTTCATGACATCATCATCCATTTCTCTGGGCTTTAAAATAGGAACTTAAAGTTTACATGTAACAGTTAAATCTAAGGCAGCACCTTATTTAAAATCCCGAGTCTCTTAGGGGTTAGTAATGAAATATAATGCTAATTTAATACAATAATTTTTTCTCTTTCCACCAAAACACAAAAATCATTGCTTGTGAAAGCTTCATTCTTTCCCCTTACTTTTTTCATTAGGATGTGATGAAATTAAAAGCTGATTTGAAGAGCAAAGTCCAGTTGCGTCCCAGACTCTGGTATCCCAACATCCAGTGTCGTAGGACATTTCATGACCACGACACACCCATCACCTCATTTCCCCAAACATGGGCGGTGGTGTTGAATGGGGCTAGAGCATTTTATTCTTCTAGGATTTAAAACTATGTATACATAAAGCAAGCAGCTGACACAAGTTCTTTGTGAGTGTGAGCATGCATGGGTGTGTGTATATGTGTTTTGGAGAAAGAGTTGGATCAAATAAGTGGTTTCCTATTCAGAGCAGGACATAAGTTTAATTCCTTTCATGAAAATATCATGGATCCCACTTCTGTCAGCACATCGAGAGGATGGCTGGTAACTAACTTCCTTCTGACCTGGACTCGGAGGGATGACATGGCCCAGAGGAAGTGACTTGGGATGGGCCCTGGCTGCCCCAGGGAAAGCACACACCTGAATAGTCCCTTGCTTCTCGTGGTGCCCATAGAGTCTGTCAGCGTTTGAGTTCTGTCCTTTTCCCACTTTTTGGAGGACACATGATGTCCGTTCAGGTCCTACAGTCTGGTTTTGATTAAATAATTACAAACACAGCAGCAGATCTATCATTTCTGTTCCGAAACATGCCAGCATGTGTCTTTTGTGGCCATGCCAGCCAATCATCAAGCCACTCTCGTTATTGTCACTGAGAACACAGTGGTTCAATGTTTGTGCGAGTTCCTGGATTCTGGCGATAGAATGTAGCCCGGTGGTGTGCTGCTGGTGCCAACATCATTATGGAACTTCATAATAAATCCTTTCTATATTTATTCAGTCTACCACTCTGACACTGAAATTGCCTTTTCTGAGCTTATGATGGAGGCTCCTATTTTCCACTTCTAACTCTGGGTGATCGTGTATTCTAACAGCAAAGATGTCAAGGCCTATTGTCTATACATGCAGCACGGTGTGGTGGCTGTCAGCTGGCCGGGGGAAGAAGGGGGACTGGAGCTGACCGTTCACCCCACACAAAGGAAGCACAGAGAAGCCACCTCTTTAATCCATTCAGTTAACATGTTCAAAATTTTCCACTTCCTCCACAGCTAAAGCCCAAAATAAAGCTGTAAAAATAAAGCAGTAGTATTTCATAGTAATATGTTATCTCCTACAAAAGCACAAAGGGAGCTAGAGGACACCACCTAATTGAGTTCAAGAAACATTTAAAGAGGTATTTTTGGTTCTTGCCTTAATTGAGCCACAAATGATTGCTAAATTTTCCCCTTTAAAGTATATAATGTCCTTCATGACTTGGAAAATAACTAAAATATTTGAATGGGAACTCTCCACTTTTGTGTACATGAATAATCTTGCTAATAATAATTTACATGGCCAGAATTGCCTTCCTATTCTACTAATGATAGCATAAGAAGAAGCTGCTAGAAATTACAATATATAAAAATTTAGCAACGAAACACAAGCTTTGTCTTGGAAAGAGAAAGACATGCCTCCTTTTATTTTGCATAGGTCTGTACAAAAGACAGGAAAATATGAGTATACATGGCTGACGTGTGTTTTCAGTTTTGAAAAGTGATCAAAGTCATTCATCTATTGAAAAGAGTACAATGAAATGAGATAATAAAGATTAGTGAAAAGAAACTATATGAACTGATGTAAGAGCACCAGACTCAGAAAATAAAATTCATCAGTCACTTCTTTTTCATCACTGTCTTTTATTTGCATTTACATGTACTGAAATGCCATGGACTTAGATTAGTATGGGGATGAAATGAGAATCTTAAAAGACGAATTACTTTATACAAAGGTAAAGTCGACTGAGTTGTGTGTGTGTGCTTTTTTACTACTTCCTTTAAAAGGATGATCCAAATGTTTCCATTTAATGCAAAAATTGTAATATTCTGTCATCATAGGAAAGGCTTCAGATATTACATTTCATTTTTAAGACAATGGGCCCTAGAATAATAAATATTAATTAAATACATTTAAATGCATACAATTTAACATCATTTTTCAAAATGAAAAAGACCCATTTTAAAATATATAGAGTTATTTTCTAAGTTTTGAGATATAACTTCTGTCATTGATATAATTCCTGGTGATATTACATTCACCCTGACACTATCAAATAATGTTTCAGCTTTAATGTTTTCAAAAATAAAGTCAGATATTCTTTCAATTATTTCTATTCAATTCTTTCAAGTCAGTTATTCTTTAAATAAACTTATACTTCAAAAATAAATTATTTTCAAATACATCAACTTGAAACTGTACTACTATTCTACTAAGGCAAATTCAAGTTGGAGAAAATTGGTAATAAAGACATTCCAGTGTGAAATGTGTAGTAATATATGAAGACAGGTTCTTTGGGTGAATGTTTCTGGGGAAAAATGTTCAGGAAAAAGCAAAACCTTCAAGTAGGCTACTAGTCAAGAGATAGAAATACAGTTTTATTCTCCCTTAGCTTTTTATATTTCTTATACTTGTAAACATAGAAAAGACAGAATTTTTCAAAGAGAATAAATATTTCAAATAGAATTTTTAGCCATCTGTGAAAAAGCTTATTTTTTTATCAAGGTTCTGACTACCATGCTTAAACAGAAACGCAGCCGATGGCAGGACTGTTTTTAGTTAAGGAATTTGATGTGCTGATCAAGTAGAGAAGTAATCGGTAACTGGCCACTAGGGGGCCTTCCTATTGGTCCTATTTATAAAACAGGGAACGTAATTAATAATAAACTGCAAAGATGCATCCCAATATTTTCTATACTACCTAGGTATAGGTAGTTGGTAAGTGATTAAAAATGCCATTATCTCATTATTGAGATAGTAAAATTATTGCCTGAATTTTCCTCTTTACTAAACAGAACTTTTTTTTTTTTTTTTTTTAATCAATGGCTGTTAAGTTTTGGTTTTTCTTTTTAGCTCAAATAATAGTTGCTGTATCTGCTTTTTATGAAATCTTATTTTCTTTTGCTGATTTTCCTCAAAGTTCAAAGTTAGAAATGTAATATAAATCCAACAAGTGCATTGATCCAGTTTAGAGGAAGAACCTGGGTCTGTTTACTCAGATTAACCTAAGCAGATGTGCACGCTTGTCTGAACCCTGTGTTCATCTCTTTCCACAGCTCTCCACACTGTGCTTGCTCAGGCGAGGAAGGCTGCAGTGTAATGTACACTCGGCAAGCCTTGGTTGAGCACTTATTATGTACTGGGTGCTGTGCTTGGTCCTGAGCTACAACTGGAAACCAGCTTGGTGTGGCTGCTCTAGAAAAGACAAGAAACACAAGCCTTTAAAAACAGGAAATACTGAGAGGCCGAAAAATGTGGTTTGAGAAACCACAAAATAAGGTATGAAGTGCAAAGGGCTAGGGGTGTGGGGTGCTGGGCAGTTTGAGGAGATTCCATTTTGGTACAAAGGAGGAGGCAGTGGGAGACTGGAGTACAGCAAGTGGGGCAGGGGATTCATAATCAGGAGTCCTGGGGTCAGGTTCTGCCTCCCTGACTCACCAGCTGTGCGTAAGTTTGGGGAGGCCATGAACATGCTTGGACTTTTCTGTCTCACCTATAAAACCTGGATGTTAACAGGGTTGGCTTTCCTCCCTCACTAGATTTTGGGAGGATCAAATGAAGTGATTTACTTGAGAATGTTTTATAAAGAGACATTCAAAAGTTATGTGATTGCTCAAAACAATTAATGGTTTTTATTGAGTACTTTCTTGATGAGAGCACTTTAATGGACAGGAGCCATTCTTGTCCCCAAGTTTAAAAATATTTAACTCTGTATAGTGCTAAGTGGGTACTTGAAATAAAGTATATGATTGTTTTAGCACTATGCTGAACACCTGAAACTAATACAAAATAATATTGAATGTAAACTCTAATTGAAAAATAAAATTTAATTGAAAAAAATAAAGTGGATTTGACTCAAAACTGAAAAAAATAAAATTTTAAAAAGAAAAGAATATTCAATGTTTATTAGCATGAAAAATATTCCAATACTTTAAGTTTAAAAGGTTTTTTGTAAGAAGTATCTTTTTTTAATATGGATATACATATGCATAATAGGGTCAGCAAAGAAATAATCCAAGGTTAATATTACTGGTTAAATTATGAGTGTTTTAATACTTTTCTGTTTTCTGTACCTTTTGATTTTCTATAGTGACCCTGAAATGTTTTACAATGAAATAGCATATTAATTAAACAAAATAATATAATAAAAGGGATAATGTTAACTTGGTTGAAAAATTCCATTTCAATCAAGATGAAAATTTTCCTTATAAATATTTTGTTAAACATTCAAGTGAGGAGACTTTCATCAAATATCTAGATAATTTTCAAATCTTTGCAAAAACCACTAGTATCAAAATATTTCTAATTTTTTTAAATTAAATATATATCTATTTATTGACTTCCATGTTAAAACATTTCTTTTTTAAGATTTGTTTTTAAAATAAGTAACTCTCCTGAATGGCTCTGCCGCCACACGGGCGCACATCGGGCGGCTTCTGCCTGTTTGCATCGCCTTCCGGAACACATCCGAGCGGCACACAGTGTGTAAAAACCACCCCAACGTCACCCTTTCCGTGTTGCTCTGATTTCATTTTAAGAGGCATTTTGTGTGTTTTTATAAGCCGTGCAACTTTATTTTCACTGCCTGAATTTCCCTGGTGAATTGAAATTTGTTTGACCTACTACTGTTTTGTTTGTTTTCAAGAACACAAATACTGAATTAATAAAGTTTGTTTGTTAAAACTACGGACATGTCCGATAGTGTCAAATCCCTTCTCTCCATTCTACCCCCTTTCTAGAGGTCACTGCTGTTGTTAACTGTAGTTTTTCTATGCGTTTGCATTCCCGCATACATGTCTAAGGAAGCAAATCGTTTAGGGGTTGCTTTCTCTTTGATCGTATCATAAGTGTCCCACACGGTTGTTCTTCTCAACATTGCATCTCACAGATCTATGTCAGGGTACATAGATCTACATCACTTTTACATATTCTGTTTTAAAGATCAAATCCTTAGCCCTCTTTGGGTAGCTCATGTTTGTAAGGAACTTAACTATCAAATGATCAAAACATGTGATTTCAAATCAGTTCAGAATATACTGGGCCCCTGATTTGTGCAGATCCTGAAAGGAAGGAGACATCACCCCTGCTCTCCAAGGGAATATATGTTATTTCTTAAAGGGGCAAAGAAGTAATAAATCTCAGAACTATTAACTCTTCTGCCTTATCCTACATTTAATAAGAAATAAGCAACTCCACTCTAGGACAAAATAATTTAAACTCCAGGCTTTAATCTCCAAAGCTGAAAGGAATGTCAAGAGGTCACCTGCATCTACCCTCTACTTTTAGACACTTCTCAGGATGGGGGATGGGGAAGGGTTGGGGGGAATGAACACCCAAGTGAAATTGTGTACACACCCCAAAAAAGACTAATATGTTTCCCCAGACTCTGTTATTCTGTTGTTACCATTTCTTTATTTCTGCAATTGTTTGGCATCTTACATTTTCTCCATAGCTTAATTAAGGAAGCGTCGTAAGTTTTCAAATAAAAGGCTCAGACAGTTTACCAGCACATAACAGGGAGGTGGACCACAACTTTGTAGAAATACCTGTTAAGAGGTAGAAACTTTCTTGCTGAGAGGTGGGGCAGGGTGAATTTTTGCACGGTTGGCTCTGAGACCTCCCTTCCTAGTGAAGGAACGAAAGGCTGCCGCAGTTTTAGAGATCTGGACGGGGAGCTCCCATTCACCCCTTCATCTGAGCATTCCCTTCTTCAGGTGCTCACATTTTTCATAACCCTGGGCTTGGGTTTCTAAGAAATGTCAAAATGATCAAACCTTGGGGTTGGGTTCAATATTCTTCTAAATTGACTTGGTAAAATAGAAAAGCTGGGCTTCGGGCAGAAAATTAAGAGCAGAACTAAACTTCCAAGGCAGCGGCAATTAGCCGTGTTCTGCTCTGGCTTTGGCATCTCCAGACCCCAACAGGCAGACACTGGTGCCTGGGCCATAGGAACCAGCCAGGGGGAGCTTTCAAAAATTCTCATCCTTTCTCCAACAAACCCTGAGTTTTAACAGAATGATCATTGGGATTAAGAAGGAAGTTTTCCTTGAGACAATGAAAGTAATGTTTTACTAGATCATACTATCAAAGATGTAAAAAGAAAAAAGTATTTCATAATAGAATGGATCCAAAATGCCTGAAGTATACAGCTTAAAAAGGACTTATATATTTTTTAAATTAAGCTTATATTAGGTACAGGAAGATTAGTTTAAAAAAGACATATATCAGGAACTGATTATCGACATCACAGAAGGGTTTTCTGTAGCGTGTTTTAAATACAATATCCCACTAATGCTTTTATATTTTTATTTAACTTTTTAAAAGTCTGCACTTTTGGGGGGTTGTTTTTAGAAAGAAACATATTTAGGATTCTTGAATCATAAAATATTAGAGCCTCATATCCTTGAACACTATGTCACAGGGACGTAACAGGATATCTGAATAGTGCTGGTCATTTAAGATGCATTGCTAAAAACACCAACAAATAAAAGTAGGATAGAATCCACCTCTGGCTGAGAAAATTATCTGTTAATTTTTGTTTTATTTTAATTTAGACTTTTCTTAAAGCAAACAACATTTTTAAGTCAATGCAATATAATTTGTATGCGTAGTTATATTTCTTTCCCACAACAGAGACATAGGCAATACTAATAAAAACCATGCTTCGGAGCTCACTGGGGCTCTCCTTTTTTATATGGCCTTTATTCTGAGTGCAAAAGTTATATAGATCTTTTCCAGCCCCAAGACTATTCATATATAATATGTCTTATCAAAATCAGTTACTCTAATTTACCAACATAGTATTTTTTCATTTTAACTTATTAGCACAAGGAATTTATAAATTAGTTATATGAAATTAGGGTATCACTAAAATTTTACTCAAGGGGAAGACAATTCTCTGAATCAGAAGACTCTTTACCAAAATGATATCTTCTAAATTTGTTGAAAAATATGGCTATTCTTTTGACATCAACCCTAGCATAGGCGAAAAATACAAAGATGCTAGCTTGATTTTAACACCCCTTGCTTTCCATGTTACTAAGAATTTGTTATTTAGAAAATATATTTTTGAAACAATTTAAAGTTTAATTTGAAACAATCGAGAGTTTAGTCTGTATCACATTTAGAAGGAGGGAGGTAAGAGTTAGATGAATTTACAACACGCAAATGCAAAACAGGTCTTTCTTTAATTTGGACTCAGCTTACATCCCTTGAGTAGTGATCCAGTACTGGGGGACATACCTTTGCTCACACCAGCCACCCAATTCATGAACAGCACACACTCCACAGAGCCTTAGTTTTCCACACTTGAGTTTCAACCCTTTGGGGATTCACATGTTACAGAGAATGCCTGAGGGACCCTGTCTAGCAAAGGTGGGCTGGAGACCACATGTGTTGAACTGTAGCCCATGTCCTTAAGGGAGAGGGGCTAATGCAGGACTTTGAAGGTTGGGGAGAATAAAGAGTCTGGAAAATGCTTTGGAAAACAGCAAATCAGTCCACAAAGATTTTTGTTTTATGTGTCTTTGGGGAAGGCCAGATATCAGACAGGATGTAGTCTGACATTTAGAGCTAATTCTGTTGATAATCTGCAGATTTGGGAACATGTATCCTGGAGTGTCCAGTGTTACTGGGAGCTGGCGTCACGTGAAGTGGTACTTGCTTAGAAGAAATAAACTGTCAAAACAATTTGCTGCACTTTGGTACTTTGGATTTCAATGAATGTGTCGTGGGAAGGTTTGCTAGATAAAAGGATTGCAGAACAACCTAGGTTTGCACCTTATATCTACCACTGCTGAGTTCTGTGACCTTGGGTAAGTGAGCTAACCTCTCTGGTTCTGTTTCCTTGTCTGCAATAGGGTGCAAATATTAAAAATAATGGTTCTGTTGTGAGTGGTGTGATACATGCCAGGCTTGTTCCAGAAAGATTTATCAACGCGGTCCTCACAGAAAGTTTTGAATTTAAAATTGTTACTATCTGCTTTGTCCAATTCAGAAAACTGAAGTTTGGATGAAGTAAGTGACTCCAGCTCATGTGGCTAGAAAGTGCAGGGTCAACCTCTAGGTCAAGCTGCCCAGATCCTGAGAATATGCTCTGACCCACAAGGCCATGACAGGCAGGCGACCTTCTGCTATGGACAGGACTGGGATCCCATCAGGCCTCCATCACTTACAGGTGTGGAGCCTCTTTGTGTTTTCATTTTTAACATGTAAACGGAGGATAGTAATGGGATCTGCCTAGTGGCGTAGTTGAGAAAATTAAGTGAGTTAATGTTTGCTAAAAGTTTAGAACAGTGCTTGTTAAGGGCTAGATAAGTCCTTAAGTGCTATTATTATTATATTAGAACATATTTGTCCATAATGTGGATTGTAGCAAGGATTAATTTAAATTTATATACATAAATTACTTTCCTGTACATAATAATTACCCAAGAAGTAATTCCTCCTGGAAGATTTTGACCCACCTATGACACATGATATAGGTGCTAGAGAGAGGCAGACCACAGGGCATGGGCCCCCTGCCACAGAGCTCACAGTCTAGTGGGGCAAAGAGGAACAGTGTTAGTGTTTTTACTTCAAGGGTGTTGGAAAGTTCTGTCTTTTCACAGCTGACTATACATGACTTCTCACCTGCCTATAATAATAACAACTCATGTACCGTGACAGATGGACTGACTAGCGTTCACAGACTCATCTTTTGCTCTCCCACCCCCACCAGGGGAGGGAATCCTATGGCAGGCCTTCTGTTTCTGCCCCTTGGGTACCCTCTGTAAGAAGACACACTGACTTAGATGTTGGGGACTGCCCTGCCTGGTCTCAGGAATCTGTAACTGCCTTTAACTATGGCTGAGTAAGAGGCCTCTGAACCAGGAGACACTAAGGAGACAAAAACTTATTTCCCTGGCATGAACGCTGCCTGTTCTGTGCCGGCCTTCTGAGCTTGATCAGTTAGCCAATGATGAGTAAGATTTCCCATGGAGGGAATCGCCTAAGACAGGCATGATCACAAGAAGGCCACAGGGAAGAGACCCACGGGGCTGTGGAAATGACGGGGTGATCGACATCGACCCCTTCCCCCTCGGCTTTGCCAGTGCCTGAGTCCTTGAGAAATCCAAGTCTCCCAGCTGCCTCTGTCTCCTCTGCTCAACTCAGGCCATTGGAAGTAACAGGGGGGTTATAGTCCAGACCAGAAACAGGGGACTCCTGAGGTAATCAGGCCTAAGACATAGAATATGAAAGACCCTGTGAGATCTGCTTGCTGGAGGATGCACTTTAATTAGAATATGAAGTCACGGGCAGGAAACAGAACTAAGCTTTAAGTCCTGTAGTCTTTTTAAATGATAAAACCCCAAAATCTTTGGCTTAGGATCCCAGTGGGAAATCTGCCAGCACCTTTCAAAAGTTAACTACTTGTAATTTGCAAAGTGTATTGGTATTCAAGAATAAAACCCTGCTTGTGTGTGTGTGTGGGGGGGGGAATGCTTTTCCACTTGGGAGAGTGGCCACTCAGTCCCTACTTCTCCACAGAAAATTGCCTGTTTCTGTGTATATTCATTTCTCGTGTTTCGACGAGCCATCCACAGCATTGCGTGATCACTGCCGGACGGTGATCATGCATCACTTAGAGGCTGGGAGAGGCTGAGTCAGTCTCCATAATGAAACACTTAGGGGTGGGAGGGGGAAGGAGGAAGGAGGGTGCCATCCTCAGAACACAGCAGGGGTTTGTGCTGGATGTGTATGTTATGTCCACCTTCATGTGTGTGTTTTGTGAGCATGTTGTTCTGTGTGTGCGCATGTCTCAGGGGTTGGGGTGGTGCCAGTCTAGCTGCAGGGCCTGGGAAGGTAGAATCTAAGAAATGGGATTCTACTAAGTACTGCAAAGACCAACATCTTCTTTCTTGTTTTTGAGAGATAGGAGTAAAGAAACTCAATTCCTTTCTATTATTTTTGACCCAATAATTATATTTATTTAAGCCATGCATGCTCCTTAGAGACAGAACAACTATGTAGTTTTATGGGATCTGGAGCACCTATTTGCCCAACACAGTGCTAGGCCCATTTGTTCCATAAGGGCTGTCAACTCTTACCTGTCCTTGGCCATGACCTTGTAGCAAATGATGTTTCAGGGCTGGCCTGTTCTTAGAGGGCCACAGTCAGCAGCCAGCAGGACTGGCCAGAGACAGAGGGACAGAGCCAGGTAGAGGTGAGCTCAGAAACCAGAGCTTTCTTAAAGGTCAAGCAAGCTCCCCACTGTCCCATAAGATCACAGTGGGCTCACTCTCTTGTCAAGGTTCTTCTACATGTACACCAAGGAGAGATGAGGCTGCTTCTGTCAGCCCTCTCCAATGGAGGTGATGCTTGGAACCAAAACAGGCTGCCTGTATGTGAGTAGAGGGGCTTGTTAAGGATAGCATTTTGAAGGGGAGGAGTAGAGGCCTGACAATAAAGAACAAAAGACTAATGCCAGCCTGGGTGGGCTGCCTGGTTCAGAGGAAACAAGGAAAAACAGGGGAGAAAGTGTGAGGGGCTTTGGCTAATGTTCCTCATACCACAAAGGTTCAGGTACATTGCCTGTGAGCACCAATTTTGCTGCATGTTTTCAATTTTCCAGAGAATCTTAATGGAAGACCAGCTCCTTCAGTGTTCCTCAGCATGTGGGTAGGCAGTGGAGAGGATGAGAATAGATTCCTGACCCCGTCCATTTGAGAAATGCATCAACAGACCCTTTGCAGTGAGAATTTTCTGAGCTTCCCATGAAGTACTTGGGAGGGACTATTGCATGGGCCTATCTTAGACCACAGTGTCCTCTCCAACATATGGTCAGAACTATTAACATCACATGGGACAAACTCCCTGAACACCAATCTACAGAGGTTTCCCAACATGCCCTGATGATACAAGTCACATGAGAACCTGTTGAAAGCATGATTCCTAGGTTCAACCTAGACCTGCTGAACTAGGAATTTTAGGGGAGAGATCTGGAAATGTGAATTTTTAAACAAACATCTCAGGCAATTTTTCCCAGTAAAGTCCAGGACAATCATGTGGAAATTTATAGCATTACAGTCATTCCTTACTCTATGTTGAAGAAGTGAGCTGTCTTTCCTGATCAGTGCACTAGCCACCGGTGGACACTAAAGTTGGAAGCAAGAGTTGAACTAGCTGTGTACAACTAAAACCCCCACTCCCAACTTAGCAGCATCACAAATCGGTATCTTTGAGACCACACATAGTTCAGGCAAAATAAACCTGCACTGCACACACAGCTCAAGAATGGGAGCTTCCAGAAAGCCTGCCTCACTCTTCTTCAGAGTTCTTCTCACAGTCCTCGCTGAGCTGCCTGCCTGCTGCCTCTGGGCTACCTACCATTCTGAACTCCTAAAACCGACATGTCAAATACTGTGTCTCAAAGCCCCCTCATCACTGGACCTCCTGAGAGCAAGTCTATGAGAACATACCCACTCCTGGAAGAGGCTGAGGGTCGAAGCTAAACCTCTTCCACTACACAAATGGAGAGTCCTGCCTAAGATTAAGAACATCCCTTCAACTGACTGTCAGGAGTGGCTACTGTGCCATTCTTTGACCACCTAAAACAGTGTGGCCATAATTCAGAGCCTACTTTGCAGGTTTGTAGTAAGAATCTGTGAACCACCTTTGGAATTTTTAATTGAAAAATATTTTTTGGTTTATTAGTTTTCTACAGCTGCATGACAGTATCACCAGAAACTTAGCAGCTCAAAACAGCATACAATTATCACCTTATAATTTCTTAAGGTCAGGGTTTCGGCAGGGTTGCCCACTCAAGATCTCCCAAGACTGCAGTCAAAGTGCTGGTGGGAGCTGTGACCTCATTTAGGCTTGACTGCAGTTGAATCCGTTTCTTAGATCAGTCAGATTGTGGACAGAATTTAGTACCTTATGGCCATAGGACTGAGGAGCTAAGTTTTTTGTTGGCTGCTTACCAGAGGCCATCCTCAGTTTTTTGGCATGTAGTTCTCCCAACATGACACCTTGACACCTCAGAGCAATTAAAGGTCAGGCTGCAGCCAGGTGGATGCTACAATCTTATAGTACATAATCATCTACATGTAATCGCGTCTTGTCACCTTTGCCATATTTTATTGGTTAAAAGCATGTCACAGAGCCTGGCCACACTCAAGATCATGAACACTAGGTGATAGGATCATGAGGGTCACCTAAGATATCTGTCTGCCATTGTAGTAGTCACCAATTGGAGTGTCTGCTCCACCTGAAATCAATACTTTTCCTCTAAGAACTGTGTCAACCTTGGCAGTTATATGCGCTCTGTGAGATACCATTGCCTGAGCAGAGTTGTTTGATGTGCAGGTAGAGATCAGGCCCAAAGGGAAGCAATCAGATTCATCCTTCCAGGATTTCAGCTTTAGGATTTACAGATAGCTAGTTAGTCTGGTTTATTTCCTGTTAAGGAAAAGAGATAACTAGTTGTTGGGTTACCTTTTCAAACACATACATGTGAGACAGAGAGGATGAGGCTGGAGCACAGAAAATAATGAAATTGATCCACAGGAAAAAGAAATAGAAATTAGACATGGGGGAAAATGCGTTTGGGTTTGCAAAAGCTATCCAGTTTGCTAGTTCTTGTTTCTCGTGTAACCCAATGATTTTTGAGTTTCGGAGCACTTCCAATATCTTGTCAGTAAAGTCTCTATTTTGTTTAATCTTGTTCAAGTTGGCTCCTGTTACTTGTCAAGGTAAAGAACTGTGACTAAGTTAAGAAGTCAGAGTGGGCCTTATTTATTCTTCACTTATAACCTCTCCATCATCTATCCATCTGCCATCTACTAAAAAAAATCTTCTACTCCATATCATGCACTGCCATCCTTATTATGAACTCATCATCCAGGCACTGTCCTGGGTACTGGGGTACAAGAGCAAACAAGACTCAGAGTTCCCACCCTCTCCTACTCATAATCCATCAAGTAGCAAGCATGTAAGCAGAATCACAGGTGGAATGTGCTGAACTGTACCCAAAGGGAGCATACACCTGAGCCTGGGGAAGAGAGCTTCCAAGAATGCTTCCTGGAGGAAGTGACTAAGCTGAGATTTAAAAGGTGAAAAGAAACTAACCAATTTGCAGGGGAGAGAAGACTACTCCAAACAGTGAGAACAGCATGTTCAGAGGGGATAGAAACATGAAAAATCTGAGAATCAGAATGCTGAACATATGTGCAGAGACCTTTTATGGAAAAGGTGAGGAAGTTAACCTTTTACAGGTCTATCTTCCAAACCTGTTACCTTCTTGAAGCTAGGGACTATATTTTTAAAATTATTATTATGAACACCTAGTTTGATACTTAGGAGTTTACTAATTAAAAATTGTATCTTGGCATTGTATTTATTTTTATTTATATAAAATAAAAATCACTCTTTTCAGCATATTGGGCTATGTCTTTTGACAAATGCACACAGCTCTGAAACTATCACCTCTCTGAAGCTATACTTTCACCATTCTAAAAAATTCCCTCATGCTGCCATTTTATAGTCAACCCTTTTCCCAACTCCTTGTTCTTTCTGGAATTTTAAATACATTGTATTTTGTTTAATCTTCATATCCACCTACATGATATAGGTAGTATTATCTCTATTTAAAAGATATGGTGTGCATTGTTTAAACATACAAGTTAAGGGCAAGCTTCTTGCCAAGAGAATTAACATATGCATTAAGCATATTAAGCACTCAAAGAGCCAAGATCGCTTTCTGAAACGTGTGAAGGAAAATCATCAGAAAGAGGAGGAAGCCAAAGAGAAAGTTACCTGGATTCAATTGAAGCTCCAGTCTGCTCCACCCAGAGAAGTACACTTTGTGCAAAACAATGAAAAGAAGCTGAACAGCAGAACCCTTCCCTTTGAATTCAGGCATTACAAGTGTAAACAAACAAATAAACAGATAAAAGACCTCTGTACTGTTAAAAAGAAAAAAAATGTGGAAACCACGACTTAATGGGTTTTTCTTCCTTCTTTCTCTGGCTTCATTCTGGAAAATAGAGTGGTGTGTATATGTGTGTATGTGTGTGTGTGATTAGGAATTTCAATCCCTCAAAACACTAGGTAAGACATTCAGATTTCTCAGGTCATGCTCAGAAGATCAAGTCAGTTTAGAGTACCATGCTGTGATTCCCCAGACTTGAGTTCTGTACTGAAAAGATAGAAGAACAGAAAACCAGCATTATCTCTGGGTCAGATCTGCCCTTCCTGGCCTTTTGCTAAAGGGCTAAAGACACACATTTCACAGACCCAATAAAATGCACCTTCTCAAGAAATGTTATGACAGCTGGCTTCCAGATCCTCTGATTGTTATGTCTTTTTCAAGAAGTACATTAATTATTTTTAATTATCTCTTGATTTTACCAAAAAATGTAATTATTTCTACAGGCAGTTCACTGACAAATTGGGGAGTGTTTTCATGTTGTTTTTTTACCTGTGGCATGGGTATAATTTTCTTTGCCATCATTACCTTCATCAAGTCAGGCTAACCAGAGTATTTCCCCAGCCATAGCATATGCTTGGGTCATGCAAACAACCATCGTAAATCCTCCTTGACAATGGCCCAAAATGATATCATGACCTGGTCCCCTTGGAATCCAGATTTATGAAGATCTGAATGTGAGAACTGAGTGTTAGGAGCATGGGTTTTTTTAAATGTGCCACATGAGTACATCTGTCTCTTTAGGTGGCTACTTGCCTCCATATGTGGCAAGTGAATGAAAAATATGTGCAGAGGTATTTGAAAAATTCTTGAGGTGCCCCAGTAAGCTTGCCTAGAGCTCAGTGCAGAGTAAGTACACAATAAATATTCATTAAGTTAATTGACAAATGGATGGATAAATGAAGTGGAACTCAAGTGAATTGTAAAGTCATCTCATTTTTCCAGAAAGCAGCTCATACTAGGAAGGCATACTTGGTTGCCTTTCCAGCACCATTCTCCCTTTTCTACTTGTGAATGCACACCAAATTTTCTTCAGAAAGGTTCTCTAACTCAGGGATGGAATCTTACTCTAAGCCAATCAGAGCATGGCAGTTTTCATAGGGATTGTGATTGGTCAGGGAACAGTTGTGTGATCTTTTTGGCCCAATCAGGCTAACATGGATGAGGTTAAGTTTATGACATAGGGATAAGTTTTTTTTTATTTTTTCTGATGGAGATTGGCAAGGAAGCATGTTACTGCATTTGCTGCTCTAGAGTTTTCTCCCCTTCCATGCCAAAAAGATCCTGCTTGGGCTGCCCTGCTTATCTTGCAACTTTGAAAGGAAGTAGCTTTGGTTTGACGTTGGTGTTACACAAAACACAGTGGGAAAGAATCTCATCCCAGAGGACAAAGGTGAGCTCCTGGACCTTCCTAGAACACCCAGATTCTGGACCACCTGCTTTTGAGAGCAATTTTCCTCTGCTTTAAATCACTTTGAGTTGGGATGGCTTTTCCCTAAATACAAAACACTGAAGTGCATGCTTGAGGTTGAAAAAATGACAAAGAAGAATGTGCTTGGTTATCTAGCATTGTTACATAAAGTAATAACATCAGTCTCTGCACGCAGAGCACACATGAAGATCACTCAGATTCTGCCTTTCATTGCAAGTACCCTGGGGGGGATAAGCACCATTGTGCTGGTTTTACTCACTTCCTCCAGGTAAAATTTTCCCATCTGAAAAAAGAAAAAAGCCTTCCTCCTTGTCCAGTGGGATAATTGAGGATTTTTCCCCTTACTGATTTTGCATGGTTTCCCTGCAACATAGAGAAAAAGACTTCTATCATCACATATTCCACAGCCCTTTCATGTTTTCAGCCATTCATACCACTGTCCCTCTCACTAGTATGTGAAATTTGGAAAACACCTTAGCAAATGTTCTTCTTGCAGTTACTACAAGCTGGATGTCATACAACTTACACAATAAATATAAATGTAGACTCTTGCCTACAAAGATTTTATCCTCTGATTGGGATGAAGGGCGCAGTATTTTAGACAGCGATAGTAGAGTTCAATGAAGAGAAATACAAAACTGTGTTAACCATCAAACAACTCAGTATATCATTAATTTTTGAATGAGAGAAAATAGGAATAGCTCATGAACCCAAACAATTCTTGGTCTCTTTTCCACCACCGTCTTTTGTCTGGATGGCTACAGTAGTTTCCAGATCTGATTTTATCCTGTGAACCCTCTGATTAATTCTCCACGCTGATGACAGAGAGATCTTGTAAGAAGGCAAAAGAGACCATGTCATCTTTCTGTTCCTCTTTTTCTGCCTACAAGACCCTGCCCAGTCTGCCCCTCTGATCTTTGCAGCCCTGTCTCATACCCATACCATACATTTTTCTATTCTTTCTGTTTCTTTCCTTCTATGGGACTTTCAATCCCACCCTTTGCTAGGCCTTTGCATATGCTGTTCCCCATGCCTGGAACACCCTTCCCTCTCTTCTTCAACTAGTCAATGCCTGCTTATTCTCCTTCCAATAGCAGCTCAAGCATCCACGAGTTTTTTCTGACCTCCCTGAGTAGGACAAAACCTGTGGCAGACTCTAATAACACCAGGAATCTAACTTTTGGACCTGTCTTCATTGAAGTTCTAGGTTTATCATCATTTGAATCATCACTTCTACCCCCCACACACCTTTAGGTAGGCAGGAATTTTATTTGTGTTTATTCACCATTGACTCTCCAGAGCTCATCAAAATATCTGGCATATGATAGATTCTAAATAAACATTTACTGAATGAAGAATGAGTGTATAAACATGCAATTCACACTTATTTTGAGCTAGGCACACTTACTTTGAGCTCCAAACATAACACATTGTCATTTACTCCTTAAAATCACCATATGAAAGAAGTACAGTCAGGTACACCGAAGCTTAAAGAAGTAAAATAATATGTCCAAGATTGCATTTAGGAGACAGAGTAGGAATTCCAACTTGGCAGATGACTTCAGAAACTGAATTAACCACTGGCCTCCACCATGTTTCAAAGATGAAAGAAAGTTCTGGAAGTTCAGAGGAGCAAGAAGATTAGTGAGTGAATAGGAGTTTCAGCTAGTATCATAAGACAAGATGGCTTTGCTCAGAGAGGTAATAAGTAGCAGGGGAGATGCACAGGGACACTGCTAACATGCACGTACCTTGGAGTAAGGCTCCCCTGCTGCACAGGTGATTAGAAAGAAAAACACAGCCCATGGTCCTGCAGATACAGCCCCATACAAGACATCAGGTTGATGAGCCAAGTGCTGGCTCAGTGTTGAGCCTTATTTTCCTCCTCACTGGGGATTTTTTGTTGTGCACAAACCACACAGCTGTATCCAGCACCCTGCAGGAATGAAGGTTTAAAGGCAGAAAAGCAAGAGGTGAAAAGATCCACTTGGCTGGAGTGGATGCCTTTGTAGGAAAATGCAGAACTCTGACACTTTCTCTGTCTAATATAGTAGCCACTAACCACATGTGACTCTAAATTTAAATAAATTAAAATTAAATAAAATTTAAAATTCTGTTTCTTAATCACAGAACCAGTTTTCAAGTGTTCAATGGCTCCGTGTAGCCAATGACTACCATATTGGGCAGCACAGATATAGAACATTTCTGCAGAAATTTCTATTGCACAACGCTGGTCTAGAAAGCAAACTGGAGACATAGGCAAAAGGCTTTATGCCACATACTGTGGAAGTCATGAAAGGGCTGTAAATGGGTAAGTGATGGTACTAGGAAAAGTAACAGTTACTTATTGAGAGATTTTAATGTGTCAGGTAGTGTACCTCTCAAGCATGCTCTCATTTCATCTTTATAAGAGCCCTACAAGGCACATTATTATTATCCCTATTTTATGGGTGAGAAAATTGAGGCCCAGTGAAGTAAATATCTTTTATAGCTCTAGGTCTGTGTGATTCCAAAGGGCTTTACTTCATATCATGTTCCTACTTTGCATCCAATTTAGCCTGATGTTGGGAGTAGATAATTCACCAAACAGAGACTAAGGTCAGGGAGGCCTGTTCAGCAGCCCTATAGAAGTATTCCAGGCGCAAGATGATAATAGTCTCAACGGGGGGTCATGAGCTGCCTTTGTGGAAAGCATCAGATGTTCCTTGTTTTTTGTTCACAGTCTATAGTTTGCTATGGTCTCCTCTCTTTCTCCCTAGCTTCCAATTGCAACGGGCTAAATTTTCTTTAGAATCCCCTTTGCTTATCCTTTTACTCCTTATTGGTATTTCCAGAGAAAATTGTGTTTGCATTAGGTTTTAACCCCCCAAAAATTTTATCCCTGGGAGGGCATCTCCTGCCTCCTTAGAGATGTCAGGACACAGCTGGAGAGCTTGTGTGGGTCCCCCACAAGCCAAGTCCAGAAATCCCATCTGGAAATGTATGTGGCAGAAGACTTCCCTGTCCTTTGAGTTCCCTGGTAGATGGGAATGCTCTGATGGACCCCACTTCCTGCTGGGATGTGGGGTCTTTTTGTTTCTTTGGCCTGCTAGTATTAATGGTAAACTTTCACACAGAATACCTCTACAGAGAGGGATTAGTCCTTTCTCAGTCTTGCAGAGAGAACTGGTTTCCAGTATTTGGTTTCATGGATTATGGACAAGTCGATCCCCATTGATCCCACTAGGAAAATCTGTGAGGGAAACCATGTAATACTGATCTACACATGATGGCTGGGGAAACTGAGGAGGAAAGACAGAATTTCATGCGTATCAGAATTAAAGAGCTAGAGAGAAAGCCATGGCATCCAGGTTGCCTGGTCATGCTTTAACCGCAACCCGCATTTGCCTATTCAGTTACAACAAACACAAAAAAGATAAACATAGATGTAAGTTAGTCTAAACACCAAATTTTAGAAGTTTTTCCTCTGATGTCTAGTCAGCCATCCTGACCTTTATTGGAGGATAAACCAACTCATAACAGCTGTAGAAAATTATTTACTGCAAGAGACCAAAGAGCTTGGATGATAAGTGAATTAAGCATTAGGAGAAGAATAATGTGCTTGGTACCAGAAAGTTACTATTAAGTTGATTCTTAAATTGCAAGGATTGATGTACCAAGTTCACCAGAGAAGAGATGCCAGAAAAGCTCAGGATGTGTGGGGCAGTGTGCTTTGCTCCTATGTGAGGGGTGTTACAAAAATGCACAGCCACACCTGGATCTTCTTCAGCCTGGAATCATCCAGGAAGATGCTCCATGCAGTTGCTACCAAGATGACATGTCTCTTGCCATCCATAAAAGTGATCTACAGCCGGCTGTGGAGTTACCCAGCCGTCAAGGCTACCCAATAAAAAACAGATTTGGATTCCCTCACTCAGGCTGTCAGATTTTACAGCCACCCGATCGTCTCAGGCAGTGTGGCCTCTCAGCAAGAAGCTGCTGAAGGGGCCCCCAGAAACATTTGGAAGTCAAGGGAGGGACAAAAGCTTTGCATAATTCAGGGCTGAGTTCAAAGTCAATAACGTTTACACTGTATGCCAAGAAAGCGTTTTAAAGCCAGTGAGGTGCCTCTACACCAATAAGGTGTTATTACTTTTCATCATATCCCTTTTGCTCTTTGAAAATAAGCACTGTTTAAAGTATTTGAAATTTCCATGCACAATATAAAACAGGATACAAGGTCTGCCCGGAAAAAGTCCAACCTTGTTGCTATAAATGAGAATTGTTTGCACAACATTGATGTAGCCTGGCAGCCAAGGAGAGTGGACTGGCATGTGCATGCATGAACAATAAAGATTTCAATTACTAGTCAGTGGGGGCAGTAGACACTGTTGAGTGAGCTTGTGTACTATGTGGCTGTTGCATTTAAAATGACTGAGTGAGTTGAGCACTGAATCTGCATCAGATTTTGCAGTAAGCTTGAACATTCCTCCACAGAAACTATGTGGATGATTCAGAAGACTACAGGTATGGGCAACTGGTAGTTGGCAGCTTCATCACCACAATGCACCTGCTCATGCATCCCATCTCATGCAGAACTTTTTGGTGAAACCTCAAATCACCCAGTTGACTCAGTCCAACTACAGCCCAGATTTGGTGCTCTGTGACTTCTGGTTTTTCCCCAAACTAAAAGCACCTTTGAGAGGGAAGAGATTTCATACCATAGATAATATTCAGGAAAATATGACTGAGCACCAGATGGAGATTAGAAGGACTGTGTGAGGTCCCAAGGTGCCTGCTTTGAAGGAGACTGAGGTGTCATTGACCTATGTACAATGTTTCTTTTATCTCGTATCATCTTCAGTAAATGTCTTTATTTTTCATAGTACATGGCTGGATACTCTCTGGACAGACCTCATATGTCACCTCTGCATTTTCAACTTCCAAGAGAAAAAGAAGGCTTGCTTGAAGTTGGTGCACATCAATACAGGCAGGTAATAACACACATGCATGCACAAGCATATGTGCACACATACTCATCCTCACCTGTGCTGTAACAGTGGAACCTGACCAACCTGAGTGTGGCAAGAGGTCCAAAGAGACTAATGAATTTCTTCTCCACAGCCTCCTGCCTAGAGGTCAGCCCACAGTCCAGGGGAAAATTTGCTGTAAACACTCCCATATTTTGAATGGGGTTCAGCCCATGATGCCTTTCAGAACAAGCCTGCAGCCTGAAGAAAAAGAAGCTGAGGACTCTGTGTCCTAGAATTTTAATTAAACAGACCACAAAACCCACTTGCTCCAAAACTGAATTCTGAGTCTGAATTTGAGAACAGTTGCAGTCCTTAAATTGCAAATGACAACAAGCAAAGAATGTCATCCTTGTCCTGGGCAAAGTAATTGAATATAATAGCATAGAGTCAGTATGGGGGTGAGGGGGACTAAGAGCAAAGTCTAGAACTAGATGGCTCTGCAATTCACTGTGACCTTGGGTACATTACATAATTCAGGTGGTAAGTGAACCCTTTTAACTTGGAATAATGACTTAAAACTGGGAAGTAACCTTGGAAATCATCTTGCTCAATCATTATCCCATCAGACTCACCCATAATGGGTTCAAGGAGACTCCAGAATTCCCAATTCTCAGCCCTTCATTAATTTCGCCAGAGATGACTGTGACAAGAAGGCAATAGTACCTTTCACCAAATGCAATGACCTAAATTAGACAATATCTGAGAGTCACTGATTTTTTGAGGTGAACAATAAAGCTTAAAGCTTCAGAGCTTAGGAAGCTAATTGACAGCTGAGAAACTTCTTCCCACCCCTCTTCTTCCTTCCAGATTCAGCCCCCTTGTTTCTGAATTGGGTAGTATCATGATGTATTCCACCCACCATTCACTGTATAAAGCATGAAGTCTCCCATGGAATACAATGTCCTTTTCCAACCATCCTATCCTATTTTTCCGGTCACAACTCTCACCGAATACATACTCTCTGTTTGACCACCCTGACCAACTCTTGTCTCCTAATGTGCCACATACATTCATGACTCCACAGCATTTCCTCTACTTGAAATGTTCTTTCCTTTTCCTACCTGGCAAATCAATACCTGCTCTTTATTCAAAATCAAGGCCAATGTTAACCCCTCTCCCAGACATTATTGCAAATTCTAATAAAAATTCAGTACCTACTAAGTGTTGAACACTATGTTGAATGCTCTTCAAGATTATCTCATTTCATTCACAAATCCTTGCTACAAGTCTGTGAAGTGTAATTCCCCATTTTGAGACAAAGAAAACAAGTCTCACCAGAGTTAATAACTTGCCCAAGGTCACAGAGCTAGTTAGTGGTAGACAGAGTTTCAAGTCCAGATCTGTCTGACTCTATAAGCAAGTTTCCCCGCATCTGTTCATACAGACTCTCCCAATGAACTTTATTCAGGCTTTGGTTACATCATTTTCCCAGCTTAACTTTACATATTTTCTTCCCTTCTAGATCAAAAGTTAGGTCGTATGTTATTCTGTTTTATATCTCTAATATTTGGCTCACTGTTTGGCCCACAATAGGTGCTTAACATAAATGTGTATAAATCTGTTGAGTGAAGAAATGAATAGATGTTTGGATGAATGGGTGCAAGGAAGGAAGGAATCAAGGAAAAAATATTCGGCTTCCTCAAGGTGCATTTTCTAAACAAGCTAACCACTTCCAAATATACCAAACCTTGTGTTCCATAAAGAAGAAGGCTAACATTCCTGGAAAATATTCTTGCATTTTATATATTGACCCTGAGCATTATAAATGGCAGGAAATTCAAAGGAAAGTCAAATCTACATTGTGTACACCTATGGCCATAGAAGAGGGCCTTAAAAATATTGAACAAAGTAGAAAACATCTGGACCAGATCATAATCTTGGAGAATAAAGATACACACTCCTCAGTTCAGTCTTTTTACTTAAAAAAATTCTTTATGTACTTTTCCTGACTTGAGTACCTTGCCTTTTGATATATCCTCCAAGGAAGAATTTTCATCCACAGACTTCAAATAGGTAAGCTTACAGCTGCTACAAATTCAACTGTTTAGACTACACCAACTTGCTTTTATTAGGGATGCATAAAAAAGATCTAGAGAGCCCTGGCTGGCATAGTTCAGTGGATTGAGCACAGGCTGCAAACCAAAGCATCGCAGGTTCAATTCCCAGTCAGGGCACATGCCTGGGTTGCAGGCCAGGTCCCCAGTGGGGGCCATGTGAGAAGCAACCACACATTGATGTCTCCCTCTCTCTCCCTTTCTCCCTTCCTTACTGTCTCTAAAAATGAATAAATATTAAAAAACTATAGCCTCTTTAAAAGAAAAATGATCTAGAGAAAAAATGATAGCAGATCTTGGCCTTAGGCAAAAATATATAAGGCATCAAATAGACAAATTAGAGGAGGTTCAGAAGTTGGTATTTGTGGCTCAGTGTTCAAATTTGCCTGGCCATAGTGCAAGCCACCCCTCAAAGCATAGGAGCCAGCATGTTATCAGTCAGTGTTTTCAAAGAATGTAGGGTGCAATATGAGAGGCAAATGTGGATTTCCAGGTAGAGATAGAGATAGAAGCAGAATTCTGAACAACATGTTAAAATACAATCCCATGTTCCAAAAGGTCTAAATGCTTTGAAGCAGCATCACATTTGGAACCTCTGTGAGGTGGCCACATCCAGGTATGAAGTCACTGCAGGTGGGTCTGTGAGAGGAAAGCACTCCATGACCCTGCCTTGCTGTACTCTTAATGTGGGAAGGCTGAATGCTCACCTGATTGGAGGCAGATGGGAGGTTTGGAAGCTGAATAAGGTAGAAGCTTTCTGCCATCTGTCTCTGACCCCAAAGGGGTAAGTTCAGACCAAATTTTACAAAGAATTTGATTTTTTAAGCTTGGTAACCCCTATAGATATCTCAGCAGACTTTGCTTTAGTATTAAGCATATGCCCTTGCTTTGGGTGGACACCTGAAATTGCTTTCTATCTTGATTTGGTCCAGTTTCATTTTGGAAAAAGAGGCTTTTATAAATTAGTCTAATGTGCATGCTTCCATATAATAAATACATGAAGTACAATAATAATTGCTTCCAGTTATGGGGTTCTAAGTGTGAGACACTCTGCAAAGTGCTTGATATAACATTGTCTCATTTAATCTTCACAAGCAGCCTTGAGAGAGAGGTGCAAGTTCAACTATTTTATGGATGAGGAAAATGGGACTTGTCTAATAATTCCACAGCAGAAGCAAGAGTCACAAGCTAGCTTACTTCAACACCAAATGCCACACTTGTTTTTATCATGGCCCAATACTACCCAATTTTCACATTTATTCAAGTCTTGCCCTAGTTCTTGATGACTAGAACTGTGTTTCACCCTCTGTGGGCATCGTACAGCACTGTGTATTATATAGACAGCTAAGTAAGTTGATGAAACAGTTTTTTAATGAAAAAGAAATTGAGTGTTTCAGAAGAGGAATGTGACCTGTGTACTGAGCCTGAGAGTAATAAATTGAGAGGAGTTATGTCAACATATAGGTGGTAGACTCCTGGGTGGGGCTGAGGCACCATCTCATATCAAGATATGGGAACCTGTCAGACAAACAAAGCATATTTGTTGCTGGAGTATAAATGTTGTTTTCGGTCAGGAGCCAAGACCACTTCAAAGGCCATTTGTTGGCTTGATGAGAAGCTCTTGCCAAGGTGAAGAGTCCCTATGTCCCAATTGCTCATAAACATGTCTTCGAAGAGCAGGAAGAAGCTGTACAAAGTGGCTGTAGCAGCCTGAGCAGGACGGAGACTCAGGAAGTAGATGCATCTCCCTGAGTGGTTCAGACTGAGCCAGGAAGGTTTCTATGTGCTGATGGCCAAGACAAACACTGGCTAACACTGACAGGGAGGCAGTCATTGGGGAACAGCTCAACCACTACAGTCATACAGCCTCTCGAAAAATTGTCACCGCAAGAGCAAGACCAGGGCTTGTGGTTTCCTGTCGTCCTCTCTGGTACACAGCTCAGGCTTCCAATGACTCATGGCCAATGGTGTGCCAAGATTTCACGTCCCATCTCCTGTGGAGCCCAACCTGAACAGAGCCAGGGCTGTTTCCACTGTTTCTTCCTCCTGAGGAGCTCAATGAGGGGATTAATGATGACCAGGATGTGAGTGGACATCTTCACACGAGCAGCTGGTTGTAAACTGGCTGTGCACAGGCACGCAAGGACAAAGCAGGGGGTCAGTAAATATCAGCTATGCTAAGCCAAGGCTGCTATGACTGAGCTCTGCTGGCTGTGTGGGGTGGAGGAAAAGAAACTAACATTTATTAAGTCAGGCCTCTAGAGAGATGGTGTGGTTCCGTGGTTAAGCGTGTGGGCGTCAGATTGCATCTGGCTTGCAACTTGCTAGCTGAGTGATCCTGGGAAGTCGCTTAGCCCTCTGAACCTCAGTGGTCTCATCCAGGAAAAAAAAAAAAAAAAGGAATCCTAGTAGTATCTACTCCATCAGATGGTTCTGAAGATCAAATGGAGATTATAGCTGTAAAGTTTGATAAATGTTAGCCTTTGTTGTTATTGCTGCTACTGATAATTAAGTTTGGTAGTGGAGCTGAGAACAGAAGGAATTATTTCAGAGGGAAGTAGCATATATTATTGAATAAAATGCCTTATGGAAGTTGAACACTGGACTTCAGTTACACGTTGGAAGGGAGCCTTGACCCCATCAGTTCAGGGTGCATTCTGTGAACCATTAGCCTAAAGACCCTTTGGGAACTGTATATACCTTAAGAGTAGATTGACCAGGGTTACCATCTCACTCACCTAGCACCATCATTAATGACCCAAGTCCCAATCACACGCAAGCTTGCTGCTATTCACTTCTAACAAAACATACTGGCTTGTCGTATGCCACTCACTGCACTAGGCACTGATTTGCAGGATTGGGTATATAACAGAGGAGTACAACATGGACCTTGTTTTTGAAACACTAATGGAAGAGATGGACACGTGTACTGTACACTCAACTAATATTAGGCAGGAAAATCAATGCTCCAGTGCTGAAACTAACTACATACAGAACACATGAGGGAGAGATTCAAATCTTCTTGGAAGGTGTTTGCTGTGAGACGAGTCTTCAAAGGTTGATGTGAAAAGGAGGAAAGCATGTAGATAAGTGGATCATCTTTGGCAAAGCAGTAGCCTGGAGTGGAAGGAAGGAATAAACTGGAAAATAAATTGAAAAGGTGGGAAAGGACAACATTTTGTAGAGTTTTAAACTATCAGGCTGAAAGACTTTAATTCTGTTTTATATGCTAGGAATCAATATGTATTGGGAATAAAAACTTAGACCATGATACTGAAATGAATTGGAGTCGTAACTTCCTCACGTGCATGGGATGACCATGGGAAAATGGTTAACTTCTGGATTTTAGTCTACTCACTATAAAGCAGGAGTCACAGTGACTAACTCATAGGGTTGAGGACATATGTAGGATGCTCAGCACAGTGTCTCAACACACTAGATCCTATTTAAAAATAGTAGCTGTTGGCTATCACCGTTAGCAATCAAGAAACTATCATGACATCATTTATTGAAGAGACTCTCTTTACCCCACTGTATATTCTTGACTCCTTTTTCATAGGTCAATTGACCATATAGGAGTAGGTTTATTTATGGACTCTCTATTCTGCTCCATTGATCTATGTGTCTGTTTTTATGCCAGTACCATAATATTCTGGTTACTATAGCTGGGTAGTATAGTTTGATATCAATACATTACCTCTAACTTTGTTCTTTCTCAAGATTTTTTTGGATACTCAGAGTCCATATGCATTTTAGGATTATTTGGCCTAGTTCTGTGAAAAATCTCATTGGTATTTTGATAGGGATTACATTGAATCTATAAATTGCTTTGAAACTAATATAATATTAAATGTCAACTGCAATTTAAAAATAAAAATAATTTTTAAAGAAGCTATTGCAAAAGCTTAAGAAGTACAGTGGAAAACAAAAGGAATGTATGTACCGTTCAGTCAGAATGGAAAAACTTAACAGCTTGGGTGTGAGGAATGAGCAAGGAAGAGTTAATAATGTCTCAAGGATTCAAGTCCAAGAGACAAGGAATTTGAAATGGTATTACCAAGGTGAGTTCATGGAAAAGAATCAAAAGTGGCTGGCAAATCCTTTAAGGTGGTCTTTTCCATAGGAATTTCAAATACAAAGGTCTGAATTTCAGTAGAACTTTTAGCATAAAATGCTTAGATTAGGGGATCATGCATCTAGAAATAAAAGTCAAGCTTTTGGAATGACAAGATGATCCTTCAGCAATTTTTAGTAATCTTGCTGGGAAATAGACAATCTGAAGTGTTTGCATAAAAGAGGATAAAATAACAAAACTAGAAGAACTAACTAGGCAGTTACTGTGTTCCAGAAACCAAATAATGGGGGTTTCTAAAAGGCTATGGAGGTTATCTCTGCAGATGGGGATGAGGGTATTAGTTTGATGAGATATTTTCCATGAACATCTCAGGAGAAAATAGGGAAAAAGCTAGTCTGTAAGCACTAAGGAGAAAATAAAAAGGGGGGGGGGCATGTGGTAATTAATTTGTAAAAAAGTTCTTAAGTTAAAGAAATGTGAGGGGCAGGAATGAGTTTTGGGTGGTAGCTACTTGAACAGGTTTGCAGGTAAAGGAAAAACTCATTGGAGAAAACTTGAAGGTGCACAAGAGGAAAGATGTTATTGATGATGTAAGACAAGGCAGGAAAGTGTGAATTAAGGACTCGTGAGGGATGCTTGTTTTAGAGCAAACCAGGACCACATCTTATATAGATTCAAGAGCAAGGAGGAAAAACTGTTTTAGGGCAAAAATATATATTTTTTTAATTTGGGTGGTTGGTTGATGTCAGTTTGATGTACCTTTATCTTTTACTAAACGTTAGATTTTCCTCTAATAATTTAATGATCTTTCTGAAGTTATAAAAATATAGCATGTGAAGTGGAATTTTTGTTCTCTTAATTCTCTTGAGAGGCAGAGTAGGGGATCAACCAGAGTGGATTTGAAGTCAGAAGTCCAGACCAGTCAACCCCATTACATCTCAATAACCTGGCCTACAAAAGGAGAATGCCCACCCAGAGGACAGACTGGGCTTTGAATGAGGTAATACATGTGTCTGACTTTATAAAATTGATCTGTCATTAACTAGAGTTAGGTTTTTTCTTTATCGTATTTATCACATTGCGCTCCTGAAGCTGGTTTTGGCACTTTGTCCATGACTTGGAGAGAAAGGGACGTCTGGGACATAAACAAAATGGAAGGTTTGTCCTGTGCTTTATTTACAGTGTGTGAGACCAAAGAACACACAGAATATCTGGAAGTCTGCCCCTGTCAATTACTCTGTAAAATGTACCATTAACTTTAGGGGGACTTCATGGATTTCCCACCAAGGAAGGCCACTTCTCCCCCAACATTTTTCCAGTGACATCTCCAACATCATTTTGAGTGACTCAGGCTTTGGGACTTCTACCACTTCCCTTGCTGTGCACTTTTGCCATTTCCCAGATTTCATCATTGGGGCATTTCCTGAAATTCAGCTGAATATGTTCCTTTTTTTCTGATTTCAAAAAGGATTCTGTTTCAAGCCTCAGCTGTCAAATGGGGACCCCCAACTGTGAACAGTAGCGAATTTAACATTGACATCAGAGTTTCCAATGGGAACCCAACTTTCCACCCTGCTATCCAATTCCTGACCCCCGCCCTTGATTCAGAATTTAAAAATAATGCACAGGCTGCCCAGACTTCCCAAGGTGCCACAGCTGAAGCCAATAGCAGCAGGACCCCAAGTTGCCTTTGAGGTTGGCAGCCTACAAGGACTGTCTGCCAAGAACCCCCCTTAGAACCTCATCACCTTTCCAAGACCCTGTTCTTAAGAAGATTAAAGTACTTTCTTCACACTGGTGAAAGCCAGAGGTCCAGGTCAAGGTGAATGAGTGTGGGATTCTGAAGGAAGCTGGCAGAACATTAAAGAAGGATTGGGTGGGACCTGAGTCATTTTTAAAAAAAAATTCTTTTCCATTGTTTCCCAGGGTTTTCGAGACAGAAAAATCATTGAACTTGCCTCTCTATTCCCACACTAGTCTCTACAACCTCTGTTCAGCTGTGTTTTACTTCAGTCATCTGATGCTTAGATACCTTAGGTATTTACATGTTCCCAAAGCCAATGAACATACATATGTACTGATCTATACATATGAATAAATGCCCATGCTCACTCACACTTACCAACCACCTTTATTAAGCCCTGCACACATAATTAATCTTTCCCTTTATATTGAAAATACTTTGCTGCAGCCCCCCATAACATTTAATATGCAATTCTGGGCCTCCACCACCAGACTACATACCCTGAAGACAGCAGCTGTGTCTTTCTATCCACACTTGTACCCTTCCTCAGGCCTAACACAGAACCTGCTGCACTCCAAATATGGTCCAATGGTAGTGGTCACTATAGGCAGTGACCACTAACTAATTCTAACAAGTATCTGTTTATACCACAACAGGCCAGGAAAAAAATGTATTTGAAGTCATCACTTTGTAACTTAGATCAATACAAAAACAATCAGGCACAATGGATCCAATAAATATAATAAAAATTATAGCCATTATGGGTAACATTCATTGAACTTTTACTATGTGTCACACATGTACAACGTGCTCTGCCATATGTTATCTCATTTGGCTCTTAATGTTGCATTGCCCTGGGCTCAGCCCTTGGTCTTCACCTCTACTCTGTTTATACTCTTCTTGGTGATACCACATGTCAGCTATATGCCACCAACTCCCAACTTTTCCAGATCTGACTTCTTTTCCAAACTCCGAACCCATATATCCACTGCCTCCACTTGAGTATCTAACAGATACCACAAATTCAACATGTCCCAGACTCACTCTTGATCTCTCTGCAAAACCTGTCCTACCTTCTTCCTTCCCCCATTGATGGCAACTGCAACCTTCCAGTTGCTCAGGCCAAAATCCTTGGAACCATCTAAATGCTCCTCTTTCTCGCATATCCCACATCCAGTGCATTACAAAGGACATCTTGTTGCCTCTGTCTTCAAGGTACATCCAGAATTCAGCCATTTCCCATCACTTTCCTTCTATTATTCCAGTCCAAACCATGATCATCTCTTCCTTCATTAGAGCTCTAGCCACCTTAGTGTGTTTTGTGCCTCTACCCTTTGTCCTATGGTATGGCACCAACAAAACAAGCAAAATACACATTTGTAAGGTCTTGACCTTCAATGTTTCTCAGTTTCATGCAAAGGAAATGCCAGAGTCTTCCTAAGGTCAGGGATGATTTGAGATCATTTGTTCTTTGACTTCATGTCCTAACACACCCCCATTGTTCTCCTGGGTGCCACATTGTGTTCCTTGCTTTTCTGCCTGGCAGCAACCTTGGCCTGTGGTACTCTCCCTTCAGGTACAGCTGGGCTAATTCCCTACCCTCTTTAAGTCTCAGTGAGTTTGCCCAGACCATCTTCTTAAGTCCATTATCTAATCACCCCCTCAACACTTCTAATTCCCCTCATCATGCTCCATTTTCCCCCCACAGAGTTTCTCACCTTTAACATAGCATATGAAATTGTGTATATATTATGTTATTTGGTTATCTTTCTTTTCCTTATATATTGCAAATTACATGAGGGTGCAATTTTAGTCACTTTTGTTTGCCAAGTGTCTGACGCACATACTAGGTGCTCAGTGTAGAATGAATGTATAAGAAATAATAGATGCCCTTGGAGTCAACATACTTAGGCTCTTAGCCTCACAGCCCTTTGTAGTCTCAACACCTCAAGTTAAACACATTATTACACATCTTGTGCTTCATCTCAGACTCAAGAGCCCTCCCCTTCACCCCCAGTCCTCTAAATCCCTTTTCTACAGGCTGAATCTCTGCCTTGAGAAACTGCTCCTGTCTGTAGAGAGTGGCAAGACATTATTTAATGTGCTTGCAACCAAATCCAATTAAAGATGGTAGGCTTCTTTGTCACAAATAGCTGATTGGTGAGTGGAAGCTAATAATATGCGACCAGCACAGGCAGCTCTCTGGGAAAACTGTTTCTTGAAGAGAGAATTACAGCCTGTCACAATTTCTGGCATGTGGTTATCCTCTCCTGCTTCTGATGCCCACTGAGGAGGATGCTGGGAGTGCATTTTCCGATAGCCAAGGATAGTGATGGGTAAAAGATGCCTATTTTGGGGAAACAAAAAGGAGTGCTTTGCATTTGTGAGGAAAGGAACTGTCTCCTATTTTAGCAACTACAGTTCCATTAATTGACTATAGTCTTTTATAGGGATCTAGGTTAAGTAATACCAACTCAACCCAACTCAAAGACTTTAAATTCATTCAAGATGAAAGCCCTCTGGTAAGCTCCTCCTTAGCATCAGCAGACACTTAACAGCCAAATGTCAAGATGAGGAAGTGCCAAACCACAGGTGGAAAGCTTCCATGGTATTTTTTTGTCCTCTTCCCTCTCTACTTCCCCTTCCTCCTTTTTCTGCTTCTGTAACACATCTAAGTATTGGGTGTTGTCATCCCAATATCTTTTCTGAGCTTCAATAAAAAAGACTTGCTTAGGCTCTGTTAAGCATTCTTAGGGAAAAATAATAGGGTCTCAAGAAGATTAGCTCTGTTTTATAACATTTCTATCAGAAACAGAGGAAGTAATCAAAAGGGAGTTTATGGATCAGTGGGCCTTAAGCTGAGACCCCTTTCTTGTAGAAACATACCATGATGTCATGCTTTCTAGTTCTTCATATCCACTCATGTACCCTACCCAGCAGGCCCACTCTACAAAGTATAAGCTCAGCATTGATTCCAGGAAATAATTTCTACCTGTAGTCCATTTTTCATTGCAGTCCTGTTATTATTTTATATAAAGGTTATACAATAACCTTTTGGCATGCACATAATACTGGCAATAGATTCAGATTTCTTTTGTAGAGAATTTTGTCTCTTCCTTAACCTTCTCTTTATTATCTCATTTCTGCTATTTTTGGAGGATGGAAAGTGTTTGGGAGAGGGGCAGCAAGAGGCTGTTCCATGTTCTCTATCTACTGCTTTCTCTCTGCCTTCGTGGAGCCCTTGAATTTCAAGTGCTTGTCATCTCCATACTTCCACTCTGGCCTCCCTTACATTTGTTACCCACACAATAACTAGAGTGATGTTTTAAAAGCTCAGATATGCCAGAGATTCCCACTACTCTGACCCTTAAGATCTGTATCTCTAAAGTGGTCTCTGTGGTTCTAAGCATTCTGGTTCCTGGCCTCATCTTTGACTTCTCTGATATATATTCACACTACTCTAACCACCTTCATCTTCAATTCATAGGTAATCTAGACTCTGTGCTCACCAAAGATTTTGACCAGGCTTTTTATCTCCCTAGCTAGGATGTTCTTTGTCTCCACCTTCCATACTTGCCTCCTTAACTAGTTAACTCATCTTAAGATTTCAGCTGAAGCATCATTTTCTCAGGGAACTCCTTTATTCACTGAAATCCCCTCTTCTCAGCCCTGGCCACATAAGTGCCCTGCCTTGCTATCATCATGCCCCCATGTGTTACTCCTCCATAGCACTGTTCTCCTTATCTGTTTGGCATCTACTTCTTACTATAGACACTGAACTTCAACAAACATACTCTTCCCACTGTTGTATCCTCTGCACCCAACATGTTCCTAAGAATTGCATATGCTTAGCAAATAGCTATTGAGTAAATGAATTAGTAAATCAATACATGAATGAAATAAATATCTCATTAAGGCACCTCTTATTACATAATTGAGGTTAAATATGGTTAGGTGATGACCTTGCAAGTCAGAAAATAATCTACTAATATGCTAATCAGGGTAGGTAATGCTACAGTAACAAATAACCCCAAAATTTCATTGTTCAAATAGTAGAGGCTTTGTTAGGAATATAAAATGGTATGGTAATGCAGTTTCTTGCAATACTGAACATTTGCTTATTATGAGACCCAGTAATTGCACTCTTGAGTATTTTCCCAGAGAAATAAAAACTTATTCACATAAAAACTTATATGCAAATCTTTGTGGCAGTTTTATTCCAAAGGCCATAAATCAGAAACAACTCTAATGTGTCTCATTGGGTGAATAGGTGAACAAACAGTGGTATATCTATACCATCAAATAAAAAGGAATAAACTATTGATACAACAACAGTTTGAATAGAATCTCAGGAGAATCATGATGAATGATAAAAAAAAGGCCAGTCTCAAAAGGTTACATATCTGGTTGCACAGCATTTTGACTGTTATTGCTTTCCCTTGATTTGTATACTTAAAAATGGTTAAAGTGGCAAATTTTATATTGTATATATTTTACCATAATACAAAATTATAAAGGTAACATATTGAATGATTCCATTTGCATGTTCTTGAAAAGTCAAATCTGTAGATGTGAAGGACAGATAGTGGTTGCCAGGGCTCAGGAAGTGGGGAGAAGTGAGGGAGGTGGCTGTGGCCCTAACAGGGTAGCACTAGGGGGCCTTGTGATGGAACCGTCCTGTGTCTTGGCTGTGGTGGTACCCATGCAAATAATACATGTGATGAAGTTTCATAGAACTAAATACACACACGCATATACACATGAATTCATATGAAATAAAATCATTGGAGTTTATCAATGTCTATTTTCTGGTTGTGTTCTTACATTACAGTTATGCAAGATTTTACCATTGGAGGAAATTGGATGGAAGGTATATGCAATTTCTTTGTATTATTCCTTACAACTTCATATGAATATACAATTATCTTATAATGAAAAGTTAAACGACAATAACAAAGTTATTTCTCACTCATGCCACATGTCTTACTCAGCATGACTGGGAATTCTAACCCATGTGGGTGGCAGAGGCTATTGGAGCCTCCACCATCTGGAACATCACTAGTCATGTCCTCCAAGGAAGGAAACAGCATATTATTCCCTGGGTTTTAAAGGCTTCTACCTGGAAGTGACAGGCTCATGTTTCCTTGGCCAAGCAAATTCCTTTGGATTTTGTAACTTCCAGGAAGTAAGGAAATTTCATTTTGCCATGTGTCTAGAAAAAGGAGAATCAAAGTGATGGTAATGACAGTAATGATCAAAGCTATTGTTTAAGATTATAAAGATAGTTAGAATATTTATAAAGCATTTTGCGTTTACTTAATCATCAGGGGACCAATGGAATAAGTGACTTTCAAACTTAATGACAAATCAAATATAGGGAAACAGATATGAATATTACTACGTTGGTCACTGTGGACAAAGTTTTGTGTTGGGCCTGAGTTTCTCCTTTTAAAAAGAGTGAGAACTTTCTGAAAAAAATAATGACAATGCTAAAATATTATTTTAAATGTGCCACATAACAAAGAGCATTCCCCTTGGCTTCTGCTTTTACTTTAAATGTATATGGGAAAAAACCTGCCCTCTAAATTTTTATGAAATAGGTGCTTGCAAATGACCTTCACCTTTTCAATCTGAGGGCACACAGAGCCAATTTAAAATGTAATTCAGGCGACCTCTGATCAAGATGGAGGCATAGGTAGACATACTTTGCCTCCTTGCACAACTAAAAGAAGGACAACAACAAATTAAAAAACAAAGCAAAACAAAACAAAACAAAAAAAAACAGAACTGCCAGAAAATTGAACTGTATGGAAGTTCGACAACCAAGGAGTTAAAGAAGAAACATATATCCACACTGGTAGGAGGGGCAGAGATGGGCAGCCAAGTGGAGAAGACTCGCTGCAAGGTAGAGGCTGGAGGACCAGGTCGGGCAAGGCCATGGCTGTCAGAGCAGGCAGTCACATATTTGCATGCGGATAAACTGAGAGGATCAACTGAAGAGCAAAATAGACCACTCAACCTGGGGTCCAGTGCAAGGAATAAAGCCTGAAAACCTCTGACTGAAAAAACTTGTGGTAGTTGAGGTGGCAGGAAGAATTTCCAGCCTCATGAGAGAGTTCATTGGAGAGACCCACAGGGTCCTAGAACATACACAAACCCACCCACCCCAGAATCAGTACCAGAAGGGCACAGTTTGCTTGTGAGTAGCAAAGGGAGTGACTGAAAGTCTGCCATGAGCTGAGCAAGTGGCATTGTTCCCTGTCGGATCCCTCTCCCATATACAGTGCAGCAATGGAGTGATGCAGGTTGCCCTAACCTGGTGAATAACTAAGGTTCCAACCCTTACTACATAACAGGTACTCGGAGACAAAAAACTATGGCCCAAATGAAAGAACAGATCAAAGATCCAAAAATAGAACTAAGTGATGAAGAGATAGCCAACATATTAGATGGAGAGTTCAAAACACTGGTAATCAGGATGCTCACAGAAATGGTTGAATATGGTTGCAAAATAGAGGAAAAAGGGAAGGCTATGAAAAGTGAAATAAAGAAGAATATACAGGTAACCAACAGTGAAGGGAAGGAAACTGGGACTCAAATCAATGGTTTGGACCAGAAGGAAGAAGTAAGCATTCAACCAGAACAGAATGAAGAAACAAGAATTCAAAAGAATGAGGGGAGGCTTAGGAAACTCTGGGACAACTTTAAACATTCTAATATACAAATCATAGGGGTGCCAGAAGGAGAAGAGGAATAACAAGATATGGAAAACTTATTTGAAAACTTAATGGACAATTTCACCAATATGGAAAAGGAAATAGACTTCCAGGAAGTTCAGGAAGCTCAGAGTCCCAAAGAATTTAGACCCAAGGAAGCACACACCAAGGGACATCATAATTACATTATCTGAGATTAAAGATAAGGCGAAAATCTTAAAGCAGCAAGAGAAAAGGAGACAGTTACCTACGAAAGACTTGCCATAAGATTATCAGCTGATTTCTCAAAAGAAAACTTGCAGGCAAGAAGGAGCTGAAAAGAAATATTCAAAGTCATGAAAGACAAGGACCTACATGCAAGATTACTCTATCCAGCTATCATTTAGTATGGAAAAACAGATAAAGCACTACTCAGATAAGGTCAAGTTAAAGGAGTTCATCATCACCAAACCCTTATTATATGAATTGTTAAAGGGGCTTATCTAAGAAAAAGAAGAAGATCAAAATTATGACCAGTAAAATGACAACAAACACAACTATCAACAACCAAACCTAAACAACAACAACAACAAAGAACTAAGCAAACAACTAGAGCAGGAACAGTTTCACAGAAATAGAGATCACATGGAGGGTTATCAGTGGGGAGGAGGAGTGTGGAGAATGGGGGAAAAGGTACAGGCAATAAGAAGCATAAATGGTAGGTACAAAATAGACAGGAGAGGTTAAAAATAGTATGAGAGATGGAGAAGCCAAAGAACTTATATGTATGACTCATGAACATGAGCTAAGGTGGGGAATGATGGTGGGAGGAGCAGTACAGAGTGGAGGGGAATAAAGGGAAGAAAACAATGGGGCAACTGTAATAGCAAATCAATAAAATATATTCAAAAATAATATAAAATGTAATTGAGGTACGTGTGAGAGTTTCTACATGTTAAGGGCATTGGGGATGGTGGGCATGTGTGGATCAGACTGATATGTTTCAAAGGCCATAAGGTATTGGACAAATACCAGAAAGGCCAAGAATTTGCCAAGAAAAGAAACATAATACCTTTAATTGGCAAATATCCAGATTGTTCCAGAAATGATCAACTGAGTGTTGATGAGTGTTATGGCTGTTAAAAATTAAATCAGATATTTTTCTCTTTGGAAATATATCTAAGATACTGTCTTTAATTTGTATTTTGTCAAAAGACAACTATATTGATAAGCATTGCTCAAGAATTGGGAAAACTACCTTCTTTGAGCATCCATTACATGCCGATCATTGTCTATGCTAGCCATGTTTAACCCGCACAATACCAGCCTATTCTACAAATTCATGAAGAGTTAGGAAAGTGAAGTCATGTGTCCAAAGCTGCCATTTGCACCTAATACTGCCTGACTACCAATGCTCATGCTTTCTTGTGGACTATACTGCACACCTCAGTCATCTTTAGCTCCCTTGGGACAGGACTATGAACAAGAGCCTCATGACTGTGCTGAGGCTCCTTGTACAGATTCTGTTCACCTGCCACTTTCCAGGACCCCTAAGCTCCATTCTGAGGACACCTCTCTCACCTCCTCAAACTCAGCCTTCAAAGTCCAACCTCTGTGCCTTTGCTAATACTATTTTTCTTGCCCTCCCTTTCTCTGCACCCCAAATCTTAACCTAATTCTGCAGGCCCCAGCTCATGTGCTGCATCCTTCAAGTCTTCCTACATCATTCTCATGAGATCCTTTAGATATAAGGGAAGAAAGGACTGAGTGAATGAATGGACAAATGATACCTTCTCCTAAAGGTAATGCTTCATTTCTTCTTTCTTTCCATAGCATTTGTTGTTGTTGTTATATTCTACTGGAGGTTAGTATCTTTTCAGTTTATTTCAGAAAACATTGACTTCTCTTCCTGTTGCAAAGCTCTGTGTGGAGTAGGGTGGGGGCTACAACAGTTAAGGTCCAGCCCAGGCCCTGCCTTTAGGTGTTCAGTTACACAAGTAACAGAAACATTTTGTAAAATGAACTTGGATGCACTTGAGTGCCCTTCCAGACACTCAGCTCCTTGAAGGAGGAAGTATATTTTCAGGGAGACACAACTTTGTGCTTTTTTTAAGAGAAGCCTGACTCACATCAACATCCTTCATCAAGAGGCAAGTACAATTCAGAATGAGCCCATCCCTAGCCAAGTCAAGACCCACCAGGCTCCGGGATAGATGGCCTCATCGCCCAGGACTGCAAATAGCCCATTGCGGCTTCAGCTGGTCTGAAATGATAAGGTTAGAAAACCAAACAATATCATCCCGAGTGTTCATAAAAATAAGCAGAAATTAGAGAAGCCTTAGCATTCTTAAGAGTTATCATTTATTATTATAACCTTGCTCATTTCAAAAGTAATCCCAGAACATTTTTTTTAAATTGTAATAAAATAAGATGGCAACATAATACCACTATTTAAAGTAAAATCACAGATTAAACCAGAAAACTCCAGACTATTCCATTTAACTTCATGTAGGGGAGTCTTTGAAACTAGGCTAAGTGACTCCAGCCTTTTTATTTATAGAAACTACTTAGATGTTGGTCTGAGAAGTGAGATATCCAAGTTTTCAAATAAACTCGAGTCACATGTAAATAATGAAGAATCATATGGATAAAAATAATTATTTTAAATACCCTGTCTAATCAATAGTAAAAGCTTTCCATATTAGATAAAACCCAATAAAATGAGTTAAAGACAAGATGTAAAAATTATAAATATACACAAAAATCACAAAACCTGTACTACCATTCTGTATCCTGAGGGGGAGGGAAAGAAAATGGGAAGAAAAAGTTGCATTGCTATAATTTAAAAAAAGTAAATCCCCACCGCGCCCAGCCCCTCCCCAAGAGGAACCATGGAAAAGAAGCAGAAGGTACAGCCTGGCTGAGTGCCCAGTGAGCCAATAGCATTCCTTTGTTTGAATTAACAAAAGGTGCCCCCTCCAGGTGGGTACAACACTTTGAATGCATGGCTTGGCATCTGAAGAGCCTTTAAGCTATTGAAGGTGCCTTGGCCTTCCGGGAAGAAAGTCTAACCCAGCTACTGAACCTTAGCCTCTTGCCCCCTTGTAGAACGCCAGTTTCACAACTGATCCAACCTGCTGGGCAGCATTCTACATAAGAAGTCAGAGGAGAAGGCACTAGGTTATTTATAGTCCCCATTCCAGTTTTGGCTCAGTTTCTCCTGCTGGTGAGAAGGCAAAGCCAACTCAGACTGATGGTGCCATAATCAAGTGAGCTTACTCGTGGGGCAAGGCTGGGCAAGCTCTCAGTCAGCACACAGGAGCAACATGCACCTTATTAACCAAGGTGCATCCCAGTGATCTTCCAGGAAAAAAATTGTTGATCTTTTTTACCTCCTGTATTCTTATTTGTATTCTTAAATGTATTCTTATTTGACATTTTAAAGTGTGTTCATTTTTATATTTGCCTTTATATTTGTTTCTTGCTTCAAGTAAAAAAAAAAATGATAAAAGCAAACCAAAACATGATAAGGATTGCTGTCAACTGACCTTTCCCAGGTGCCTGGCATTGTTCCAGGCACTCCGTATGTCTTTCTGTCTCATTTAATTCTCACAAGTGGGGTGTCATTTCCCCCATTGTACAGATGCAAATACTGAGACCCAAAGGTTATGTGACAAAAATGAGCAGAGCCAGGATTTAAATCCACATCTTTGTGACACAGAACTTCTGCTCCCAACAAAACAGCTATAGATCTGTTCATTGTAGACAATTTGAAAGGAGATAAATAAGGAAATAGTAATGACCCTTACTCTGTCACCTCACTGTTAACGTAATTGCTGTTCATCCTCGAGGTGCTGCTCTAACATTGTAGGATGATCCCTTTTAATTACACAGTCAGTTGAATAGAGAGGAAATTGTTTAAACAGTTAAGGATGTAGCTATTAATAGCTAGCCTCCACCACCAGTTTAGGAAGGAGAAAGGCTAATACTGTCTGTGCTATAATTGCCTTCTTTTCTCCTTTGCAAGTACCATCATTATAATTCCTAATATCATTCCTAGAATCATTTATTCTTGTTAATAATTGCAGCAATAACCACTTGGAATCTTTGCAGCTTTGGCAAAGGCAGTCAAGGAAATATACATTGTATATAATCAAGTCTCTAATGAGTAAGTGGAAGGTGCTTAATCACATTCATGAGCCTGTAACTACTCTCTCTTATCAGAGCCTACACTCAGGAGGCCCTGTAGCTTCTTAAAACTGATAGCTTACAAATCATGCCTGAGACTGCACTGCTTCTGCCTTTGAGAAACAGCACCTTGTGCACACCTCTGAATGCTGAACTCTATTTATGGAACCCATCAGGTACAGTTCCTCCTGATTCCAGAAAATCTTCCCAGTATCAGAACATGAGCATTCATCTAGGGTTCAAAATACCTGATTCACATAGGTGTGAACAATGCAAAGAATTGCTCAAAGTCCACTTGCTTCTTCAGTATTTTTGTCTAGTAATGACCAAGAGAATTTTTGAGAAATTTCTGTGTAGAAGGTAGTGGATTGGGTATTTAAGAATTATCTTTTTTAATGCTCAGAATAATTATATGAGATAGTTAATACCCTAATTTTAAAAATGAAAAACAATCTTAGAGTGATTAAGTATTTGTCCAAGGTTCTATTTCTTCTAAGCATACAAGCATTCTAGTTGGTTTTTAACTGTTAATATGCTACCTCCCAGATTCAGCATCAGCCACAAAGAGAATAGGATGGCAGGGTTTCTCCTCTATTACACTTCTCCCTCTGGTGAGCTCTTTGTCTTCAGTAAGTCAAAAAAGAGCACTGTCCAGTAAAATTTTTCAGAAATAAAGTCTGTGTGGAATCACAAAAGAACATGAAAAGCTAAAACAATCTGGAGAAAAACAAAAAATAAGAAAACAAAGTTGGAGGCGTCTCACCTCCTTGTTTCAAACTATTCTACAAAGCTACAGTAATCAAAGATTATGGTACTGGCATAAAAACAGATATATAGATCAAAGAAATGGAATAAAAAGCCCCCAATTAAATGCACACATTTATGGTTAATTAATTTACAACAGAGGAGCTGAGAATATACAATAGGTAAAGGATAGTATCTTCAATAAATGGTACAGGGAACACTGAACAACCACACGGGAAAGAATGAAAATGGACCCCTATCTTAAACAATACACTAAGCTCCTGGACAGCTGTATTGGCAGTGCTTTTTCGGATTTGACACCAAAACCAAAGGCAACAAAAGCAAAAATAAACAAGTGAAACTACATCAAACTAAAAAGACTCTGTACAGAAAAGGAAACCATCAACAAAATGAAAAGGCAATCTACTAAATGAAAAAAAGTGAAAATCTGATTGATAAAGGATCAATATTCAAAATATAGAAAGAACTTAAGCAACTCAATAGTAAAATTTAATTTTTTTGCTTAAAAACAATGGGCAGAGGAGCTAAATAGACATTTCTCCAGAGAAGACATACAAATGACCAACAGGTACATGAAAAGGTGCTCCACATCACCAGTCATCATGGAACTGCAAACTGAAACCACAACAGGATATCGCCTCACACCTGTTAGAATGACTATAATTAAAAAGACAAGAATACCAGGTATTGGTGAGGATGTGGAGAAAAGGGAACCCTTGTGCACTGTTGGTGGGAATGTAAATTGGTGCCATTACTGTGGAAAATAATATGGAGGTTCCCCAAAAGATTAAAAATAGAACTACCATATGATCCAGCAATTCCCATGTTAATTACATCATTATTTACAATAATCAAGACATGGAAGCTCTGGCTGGCGTAGCTCAGTGGATTGAGCGTGGGCTGTGAACCAAAGCATCGCAGGTTTGATTCCCAGTTAGGGCACATGCCTGGGTTGCAGGCCACAGCCCCCAGCAACCGCACATTGATGTTTCTCCCTCTCTCTCTTTCTACCTCCCTTCCCTCTCTAAAAATAATCAGTTCTTTAAAAAAACATTTTTATAAAAAAAAGACATGGAAACAAGTTAAGTTTCCATGGATAGATGAATGAATAAAGAAAATGTGGTTTATATACAATAGCATAGTATTCAGCCGTAAAAAAAGAAAGAAATGCTATCATTTGTGACAACATGGATGGAATTTAATGGCCTTATGCTAGGTGAAATGAGTCAAACAGAAAAAGACAAATACTATATGAGTTCACTTGTACATGGATTCTAAAATAAAACAAAACAAAAATACATAGCAAGAGAACAGATTGGTGGATTCAAGGCTGAGTATCAGGGGTGCGCAAAATGGATAAAGGTGATCAAAAGGCACAAACTTCCAGTTATAAGATAAATAAGCCCTGGTGTTATAATGTACACAGCATGGTGACTATAGCTAACATTACTATAGTATCATATATTTAAAAGTTGCTGAGAGAGTAGATCTCAAAAGTTTCTCATGAGGCAAAAAAAATTGTACATATGTAAAATGATGGATGTTAACATTGTGATAATCATTTTGCCATGTATACATATATCAAATCATTATGTTGTATACTTAAAATTAATTCAGTATTATATGTCAATTACATCTGAACTTCAAAAAATCACTCTCTTTAGTAGAATGAGGATTAATCTCTTGGTTGAGCCATTGTCTTGATATTTTACCATTCCATATTTGAGTCACAATCCACTCCTCTGTGCTTCCCTGGAGGCATTTCAGGAAATAATAGAGGATTCACAGAGCAATTACAATCAACGGAACATGGTTTATTGAACAATTAAAGGACCTGGAAATTATAGTTTATTTGCTTCCCCTCTTCCACAGGTATGTGCTACTTAAGAACAACACCAGGGATGAAGTACAACTCTGCTAGCAGGGAGTGGCCCCTGGCACCATTTTCACTCAGACACATCAGGGTAAGCTCTATTACATCCTCACTTGAGGTAATCTCAAGGAGGGGGCAGTAATCATGCTTTCCTAGTGTCACAGCTCTCCCAGAGGCAAGCAACACTTGGGTCCTTGTGGGAAATTCAAGAGCTTGCAATTCCAGCTGTGCAATGGATGTCATTCTCACTTTGTCTTTCACTGGTATGGGATAGCTGAGAAAATGCTACACTTGTCATGGTTACTTTCAGGGGAAAAATGTCTCTATTACAAGACTATCTATAGTTTTTTCAATGTTGTCTCAAGGAAGGAAAGAGAGGACGTGTTGAAAGACATGGCTGCCCATGGACATTGCTGAATAAATTTTGGCCAGTTTAGCACAGTCATAAAGCTCCAAAAATATATCTATTCCTGGTTCAAGGGGGGAAGGAAACAGTTCTACCACTCCAGTAAAGATGTGCTGAACTTGACAGACAAAAGAGAAAACTGCTCTTACTGCTGTGCTCTAAAGTGTTTCCATAAGCCCAAACTTCTGGGTGGTTACAAGTAATTTGCTTCAACTTAATTTCTTTCATTCAAATTTATGGAAATGTTGTCTTTCTTAAGCAATGGAAAATAATTAAGACATTAGCCTAGTGTTGGATGTTCAGACAGCAAAGTCCCATTAGCTTACATGTCAATGTTGAGTTACAGTATTATTGAACTTATAGGAGTGACAGAAATTCTAAGAATGAAATGACCAAATGAGCCCCTGTCATATTCCACTTTTTAAGCTCCTCGCCTTTCTGCTCTGGCCTTCATTTTCTCTGTGCTGCTATCTCTTCAATGAATTGATTCTGCTAACTTCAAGGATCCTCCTTAGTAATCTGTTCAATATGTGCTTTCCCTTTGGAAGAAATACAGTAGTCCTATCTGCTCCTAATTTCCTATTCTGTGAATTATGTCATCTAGTTTTTGTGCTTCTGCCAGTGAGAAAAGGCTGCCTAGATCAATTTGGTCAGATCGCCTCATACCCCTAGAAATACCAATTAGATTACCACAAAGTTGACTCACACACCCAGGAAGACTGACCCCAATTTCCTGTACAGATTTTTGTTGCTTAAACATTTAGCCTTAGAAAGGTTCTTGGATAAGTCATTTGACCCGTAATTCTTCTTCCAAGATCTAATAACATGGTGAGTCAGATTTGTACACATCTTGCAAACTCGACAGTACTAAATCTAGAAAGAGATCTATTCTGGTTATGGAGAGTAGATTTTGATCCAGGATGTAAAGTTTTTGGTTCTCACACTTCTGAACTTCATCAGAGCAATCTCAGATAAAGTGGAAAATTCTTGTAATGTGTAGACTTATTAGGTTGGGAAGTAAGAGGCATTATAATGTGCACATCCTCATAGCAGTGGAGAATAAAAAGACCTTTATATCAAATTACCTGGATAATTGTTTCTATTATGAAGATAAATATCCACAATTTGTAGAATTTGAGAAGTATTTTAATTCAATTTTATCCTCTTGGAAAAGTCCAGTTCAGAGAACAGAAGATTAATCTCCAAGTCTCCCTCTGAACCTAAAATCTTAAGAAGTCATATCTATAATCTGGTCACACCATCTAGAAGAAATCCTTTGTAGATGAAGGCATTTTCTTCTTTTCCTCTACCCTACTCTGTGTTAATCATTTGATTAATGGATACAGGTCCAATAAAAACTAGACATGTATTTAGAGGCTGTCAAAAGAGAAGGAGGAGACATGTCTTTGGCTGTCCAGGAGGACTTCATGGAAGCTTGTACCTGTCACTTCAGCCTGGGTAGGGGAGGCAGGAATATGGCCTCTTTGTGCAGAACATGAATTCCCAGCTTTCCCTAAACCTCTGACTCCCACTACCCCAGGGATGAAAACCCTACAATTTCTGTGCCTGAACACTAATTACAGAAGCTCTTGTCAGGGTTCTGGCCTCTGACACTAAATCTAACTAGTACTGAGCAAGTATGGCCCCGTTAATTCAAGGCTAGAATCTGCTTTCATCTGGACCAATCAGAGACAATTTTAGCTGTACCTGTGAGAAGAAATTTGTTTCTAGTCTATGTTCCTGGGCTATGAAAAATGAGACCAAAGGGATGTGTAATTCTGCCTAATTGTTCCAAATACCTAACTCTATACACCCCTGCTCTGACTTTCATAGTCTCTTTGCTACCATCAGGACTAAAAATACTCATTGGTTAAAAGAGAATTAATTCCAGACCAGTCAGAAACAAATATCTACATACTCTGGATGCCCCCGTGCACCTGGGATGAGAGGTATCCTCATTCAGAAATATCATTGTCAAGGCTTTGTTTGTCTAGTTTACATAAATGAACAGCTGATTTTTCAGTTCCCTCCATCAAAGTCAATACCCACATAAAAACATTTTTAGAGCTCACAGAAGGAATAATTGTCTGGAAGTCCCTAGGTTGGTATAACATTCCTTTGACAGTAGGACATGATATTATATTATTTTATCATAAGGGCACTACATGAGTGCATTATTGTTTCAAATGATGTAGGCGTATACAAATGTAATAGAAAACATTACTTCTCCTCGTGTATACAAATGTGGATTCCCCTCTCTTCTCATGAAGTGATGGCTGTTAACAGTTTTGGATATATGCTTTCAGAATGTTTTCAGATATACTAAATGTATTTGTTTTGTTTCTCTGTTTTGTTTAGTTTTAACTTACATATTTCAGGTTAGCTTTTTAAAAACCAAGTTTTGGAGCCTTTTCCCCATCAGCACATATACATTTTACCTCCTTGATTTTAATCAAAGATCTATTTCCATCTGTCCTAATATCAGGAGAAATATTTTTAATTTCTCTCTATTTATGATAATGCTTATCATAAATTTGTGTAGATTTTTTTATCCAATTAAAAAAGTTTTTTATCCAAGTTTTTTCTGTTGTTAGTTTGCAAAAAGTTTTTAGAATGATAGGCATTAAACTTTAACAAATGTTTTTCATGCTCCTAATGAGATGCTTAAATTAGCTCTTTGCTTTCTTTTTATGTGTTAATTACACTGATTTATTTTTCAAATGTAAAATACTCAGATATGTGGAAACCTCTTCTTGGAAATGCTATGTTATCCTTTATCCTTTTAACACACTATTGGATTTTATTTGCTAATATTTTGTAACATTTTTACCTTTTTTGAAAATTATTTCTTCTAAATTCTTAGGTTTTGGAATCAGCTTTTGAATCAGTTTATGCTAGCCTAAAAAAAAGAATTAAACAAGATTCCTTTTTTTATTTTCTAGAAGCATCTGTATGAATTTGGTTTACCCTTTGCTGAAATTTTTGGAAAAACTTACTAATGAAGTGGAATTCCATTTTTAAATAAATATCACATAATTCAGATTATGTTCCTTATTTATCAGCTTCTATATTTTATGGTATTTGTTTATCTTATCCAAATTTCCAAATCTATTGGCCTAATGCTGTTTCTTCTATTATACTCTTCGATTTTCAATGTCTGTAGAATTTGTTGTGATTACTCCTTTCCCACCAGTTTCTCTTTTCTCTCCTTTCTTTTTTTAAAAAAATATTGTTAGTATAGGTATATCAACTTTATTAATTTTCTCTAGGAACTATTATAGGGGTTATTTATTTCTTTTGTTGGGCCTATGTTTTGTACTTCATGGATTTATTATTAGTTTGTAAAATAGAATTTTTAGTACTTGTATTTAAAACACAGAGAAATAAAAATTAAACAATCTCATAAAAGAATATATAAACTCTCTGTACTGTGATGGACCTTGTCAAATTTTAAGGTGAAATGATATACACACATCCCCAAGCAGTACAGAAAGGTACAAACTGGAAAGTGAGAGCATCTTTCCCACACCCACCCAAATGCTTTTCTTCAGATATAATTTTTTTTTCAGTTTACTGTAATTACATTTAGAAATGTAACAATATTCTGTATGCATTTGTTTAATCATATATACACATCTTTTATATCTATTTTTAACTAACACAGGTGTATACTCAACACTGCATTTTACTTTCTTTACTCGCTTAATAACACATCATATATATTCATTGTTCTTTTTGGAAGTGATATAACATTATTTGTGTGACTACTACTTTTCTTTTCTTTCTTTTTTTAAAAATTATTTTACTGTTCTTCAATTACAGTTTTCTGCATTTTCCCCCACCACTCCCACGCACCCTAGCCAAACCCACCTCCCTCCCTTGCTTCCACCCTCCCCCTTGGTTTTGTCCATGTGTCCTTTATGGTAGTTCCTGAAAACCCTTCCCCACAATTGTCCCCTCCCCCTTACCCTCTGGCTATTGTTAGATTGTTCTTAATTTCAATGACTCTGGTTATATTTTGTTTGCTTTTTTCTTTTGTTAATTCCATTCCACTTAAAGGTGAGATCATATGGTATTTGTCCCTCACCACCTGGCTTATTTCACTTAGCATAATGCTGTCCAGTTCCATCCATACTGTCGCAAAGGGTAGGAGCTCCTTCTTTATCTCTGCTGCATAGTATTCCATTATATAAATGTACCATAGTTTTTTGATCCACTTGTTTACTGATGAGCACTTAGGTTGCTTCCAGCACTTCACTATTATAAATTGTGCTGCTATGAACATTGGGTTGCATAGATTCTTTTAGATTTGTGTTTCAGGGTTCTTAGGATATAATCCTAGCAGTGGAATTGCTGGGTCAAAAGGCAGATCCATTTTTAGTTTTCTGAGGAAATCCCATACTGGCAGTGGCTGTGCCAGTCTGCATTCCCACCAGTGGTGTACTAGGGTTCCCTTTTCTTCACAACCTCTCCGGCACTTGTTTGTTGATTTATTTATGATGGTCATTCTGACTGATATGAAGTGGTATCTCACTGTGATGTTAATTTGCATCTCTCTGGTAGCTAGTGATGCTGAGCATCTTTTCATATGTCTCCAGACCCTCTGTATGTCCTCCTTGGAGAAGTGTCTGTTCAAGTATTTTGCCAATTTTTTAATTGGATTTTTTGTCTTCCTAAAGTGGAGTCTTGTGAGTTCTTTATATATTTTGGAGATCAAACCCTTCTCCAAGGTATCATTGGCAAATATGTTTTCCTATACAGTTAGTTCTTTTTTCATTTTAATGCTATTTTCTTTAGCCATGTAGAAGCTAAATACACAAATTTGTTAAATGTAACATTTAAAGAATACAATTTTGCTACCCCTTTAAAGCACTTCTTGCTCTGATATTTTCCATGTCTCAAAATAAGTGGTCTGTGTCTCCCTCCTGATTTCTTGGTGTCTGCAGAAAGTTTGCCTTCTACCTATGCCAAAGTGAATGGGGATAAGATGTGAAAAGAAGCAGGTTGAGCAGAGCTGGGTGGAGGTGAGATATTGCACTCCACAAGGAAGGAATGACATGTGCAAAGGCCAGTGGTAAAGATAGAAGTCCTGGGCACAGAGGACCCTGGAGCAGACTGCAGCATCCAGGCCAGTGAAGTAATACTAGCAAAGCAGGTAGGTCCTATTGGTTTAGGTCCCTGGGGCTGTGCTAGGAGTTTAGATTTCACCCTGCGGGCAGTGGGAAACCATGGAAGTTTTAAGCAGCGAAGGAAGGATAGGGGAGGCTTGTATCACAGGAACCACACACTTAATTGTTTCCTCTTTGGCACTACTCCCTGGTTGTAATATGGACATTCCTATTAGCGACACTCTCTACATCCTGGCTATCTTTTAGAAGTGCTGTTATGTTTCTTTTTCTCACTTTTTTTTTACTTTTTATTTTAAAATTTTCCAGACAAACAGAAAAGTAGAGTATGATATAATTAACATCCATAAACCTATATCTTTCCTATATTTAGCATTATTAACATTTTGCCATAGAGTCATCTATTTTTTCTGATTTTGAAGTAAATCATAGACATCAAGTCTGTAATTTTATCCTAAAATAATTCAGTATGAGTCCCTAAGAAAGACATTATACTACAAACCTCATATCAGTATCATTCCTAACAGGATTAACAATTATCTAATATCATCTAAACCCAGTCTCCGTTCCCATTTTTCTCATTGTCCCCAAATATTTTTACAGTTGTTTTGTTTAGTCCATGAGACAATCAAAGCTGTGCCATTTTGTTTGATTATTCATTCTCTTGAGTTTCTTTCAATCAGAACAGCCCCTCACCATCACCCTCTGTTTATTTTCTCAATCCATTTAACCTTGTTAAAAAGATTAAGCCACTTGTCCTGTGGAATGTCCCACCTTCTGGATTTGTTTAATTTATTCTTCATGATGTTAATAAATTTGTTCTTCTATCCCCTCTCTCCTGTTTTCTACAACTCAGTTTTAGATTCCTTGAGCACTTTTGGCATGAATGCTTTGTAAGGGATGCTAGTTACTTCCTACTGCCTTCTAGTAGGAGCACCTTATGTCTGATGCCCTCACCACAACATAAGTCAAGATCAATCTCTACTTCAGGCAATGATGGTGATAGGTTTTACACTTACGGGCTGCAAGTATCTATAGGATAATACATTGGCACTATGTGTATGTCTAGTTCTCCACCAATGGTTTGTCTAATGATTTTTCTATTCATTTTTAATTTTTATTTGAATAGGGTTATTTCATAAAGGTTATGAAGCAAACCAAAAAGCAAATGGTCACATGCTTTTTGATCCAGAGATGGGCTAAAACATGAAAGTGATCAAATTCTTTTGTTTGGAGGACCAACAAAATTGTAAAAGCTCTAGTGTCCCTCATTTTTTTCCCTGACAGTTCTGACTCTCTGGGTGCTTTCTGTAGGACATGTTGAGGGTTGTTAGGCCTGATGTCCCTCCCTCCCACCCATGCAGACATCATACATACCTAGCCAGCAACTGAGGTTGTCTTTCAATTATTGACAGACTTACAGCCAGATGGCCAACATCCAAGAGCAGAAGGTGTCCGAGGCAACAGGAAGCATGGGGCCCTCACGGGGCCTCCTGTTGCAGGCATGGCCCTGTCACGAGGGCAGTCAATTGCCCATCTCCTGTTTGTTTTATGGGGTCACCCAGCCGAGAAGGAATGGAGGGTAGGAGATTCATTCAGCCCTAAGGTTACAGCAAGATTCTAATTTGTGATTCTGGAGATTTCTCATGACAACTAGAAATATTTCTAATGAAAGGCAAAGAAAGCTAAACTGACAGATAGTTTGTCTTCTTAATGGACTGCTCATCCAGTCGATGTCCCTGCTCTCTCCTCCATGACACAGGCACTTGGCAGAGCCGCCCAGTACTTTTCTTGTGAATGGAGACTCTGTTAATTAAATACTACTGGGCTTCCAGGAGACATTTTCTAGGCAATTATTGATTCCAATTCAACCCGGTGGAAATGTTCCCCACATTCTTGGGAGACCTCCCCAAGACAGTGACCTTTTTCCCCAATCTTTTTTTTCTTTTACTATTTTTTTAACCTCCCTCATGCACTTGGAAATCATACAATCCTCTAATAAAACCAAAATGCAAATAATTAGTTTCCTGAGCAGATTCAAGTATTTGTTCATTTCCAAAAGTGGAGGCATTTTATCTTCAGGTCGCTTTTATCTCTTGGTAAATTTAGATTGTATACCTATTGGCTGTTATTTTCTCCAGTCTCTCAACCACTAAACAGTTACAAATACAGGGATGAAGCCCAGGGGGCTTTCATGTGGCTCCTTTCTCTGGAAAACCACTGGCTTGGAAGTCATTGCCTCAGTGGGTTGGTCTAATATTCTGTCTGCTAAGGTAATATTGTGGTTTAGCAAAGAGAAGGAAAAAAAATACAGGGGAAGTGGAATGCCACACTATGGTGTAAAGGACTTATTTTTAAAATCATTAAAGTAATGTCAAGGTTCAGGAGGTCTTTGATTTCAGAATGGAGGTCAGATGGCTCGAAGACTCTTGGACATCATCAGCACCATTTCGTGGGTGTTTGCACTTGTGCATATTCCTTAGGAGTAGGGTCATGACTTTCAACAGATCTTTAGAGTGGTTCATGATCCAAAAAACTAGTGTAATTTTTCAGTGCTCAAGAAGACAGAGCAAAACACCCAACATGGAAAGAAACCAGAGAACAAAATAAACACCACCATACAACTTCCTCAGACTACAGCCCTGCTGGTTTAGCTTGCTGTTTTGATGTAATGAATAATACCTTGTTTTACTTTCAAGAGTCCTCCGTTGGATGATCTCCCTGTTTATAACTCTGGTCCCCAGTCTGTGGGCCTAAGACTCCCTTTGCAAATTGCTGACACCATTCTTTTCCCAGAACATCTGTTTAATGGAACTTTTGACAAACCCCAGATCATGGATTTTTGGTTAAAAGTATGCTAGAAATGGTGATAGTGCTCCAGACTATCAGATCATCAAATCCTGCGGGGTAACTTGGGCTCAGGACCTGAGGCACAGACAAGGCTGTGGTAAGATTGCTCAATAATGTTGTCCCCCACCAGAAACCCCCTTGGGTGGGTGCAAGTCAGGCCTGTCATGGGGCAGGTAAGGTGCAGGGGGAAAACAGAGGGAAATGAGGACTCAGGTAAGGCCTCCTATTCACAAAGGGTAGGACATGTAGACCTTTGCTCCCATACCAAATGCAGACTTGGGGAAAGGTGGGGAGGATGCAGGAGACTAGAGAGAAAGTCCTTAGGTACCATGATGCATTTTTCCCACATTTCCAATATACCCAAAATCTAAAGAAATTAAAATATCCCTGGTTACTCTCAATCTCTGAAAACCCGGGACCCAAGTTATCTGTTCACTCAATCAATCAACAAATATTATTGCCCACCTATGTTGTACCAGACACTGGGAATATATTATGAACACAGCAGATATGGTTCTGTCCTCCCAGAATTCCAGCTTGTACTTGTGTGAGGTATAAAAAGTTGTTTTTGGGGTGCTGCTGAATGCCAGGCTCCCAGCACATTGTGGGCATCCAACAAATAATCATTATTAATATCATTTGTTTCCTAATTTAGCACAGGCTGGCTCTTTACTTTGACTAAAAAGGCTAATACGGTTTCTATTTTATGACAAATAAATAATTTAACTTTTAACTGCTGATGTCCTACTTATAAAATGAGAATCACCAGAGAATTACAAAGAATTATTTTTGCTGCTGCTACAATAATACATTTAACAGGTTAATTTCAAATGCTATGAATATTTAGACAGAAAAATTAGGAATTAAGAAATATTTTAGTTGAAATACGTGTGTGTGTGTGTGTGTGTGTATAATTTCTCTCCAAAATGTCAACTACAAGTGTGCAGGCACACACACACACACACATGCACACACAGTAGAAAAGGAAAGACAGATACCTATACGCTTTTCCCAAAATATTGACATCAGAGGTTGGTTTCTCTCAGAGAACATTACAATTACTGAAGAAACTTGACAATTACTATCATCCAATAAAATAATTCAAGAATTTTCATTTGATTGTGTTAGTAGTAACTGAAGCTGCTTAATTAACTCTTACCTTTAAAACCAGAAGTGTCATTCTGAAAAATGGATGGTAAAGGTTTTTGAGAGGGCTAGTCTCTGCAATTTATCTTTCTCTTTGGAAACAGTCACTTCGATAATAAACCTGACCTGAAATGCGTTGTCTGCACTTGGTGAAAGCACTTTGGGAGGTCACAGATTTCACAACTCTCTAATCTCTGCAAACTGCAAGATCTTTCCCAGCCCCATGTGATAAATCAAATTAATGTCTCTAATTACAGCTCAGGAAAACGAGAGACAATTGGTCCAAAATGAGCTGGCCCCTTTGCAAATTACGACCTTTTTATTTATTGTATTTATCATGCTTGCCTTTTAGGCGTTTTTATTTGAGGTGTCTGTAATTAATGATATGGTTCATTAGCTGGAGAACAGCTCATGCCGCTCAGCAGCACAGTAGTTCACAACACTGTGGAACTTAACTCATTCCACATGGTCCCAAATAGTTCCCTAACAGGGCCTTAGCGGGAATATTTTGATGTGTACATAGCAAATGACTTATTTCCAATCAAGAGTACACATTGGAGGTGTGGTATGCTGGACTGTGTTATTTTTGGCTGATACATAATTATTATCATTAGCTCCTTCTATTACTTGCGCCTTGCCCCCTTGATGTCCATCAGGTGATAGCATTTTAGGCTTTTGATCAGAATGTTTTTGTGTTTGACTTGCTGAGAATAAACTGAACACCTGCATTCGTGTGAGACGTTTAAGCTCATTGATTTCCTTTGTATTAAATGCAGCCCAACCAGGAGGGAGAAAAATCTAACCAGGCCCCATGCTGTGAAAGCTCCACTTTTCTCAATGGACCCCAGCTCTGGCTGCACATGACAATAGCCTGCAGTGCACTCAAAAAACATTGACCCTATCATAGAGATTGATTTAGTTGGTAGGGCCCAGCCATCAGTAATTTTAAAAATCTCCCCAGGATTAAGAGTCTCTGATATATTTTGACCCCTGAGCCATCTTTTTAAAACATTAGTTGAATTAAGCCTTGGTGGCTTCCCACTGTATTCACATGTCATGTAAGCCTCTTGTAACCTTGAGACCCTGAATGACCCACCCCTGAACTCATCTTCCACCACACCCTCCCCCTATTACCCTGGCTGTACCATTAATGCTGTTGCTTCAACTCAGGCCTCTGCTCATGCTATTCCTTCTGCCTTGTGTGGTCTTCCACCCTCCTTTTGCCTGACTCAGTCTTGCTCACTGTTCAGGTCACAGCCTAAATATCACCTGGCAAGGACAATCTCTCCTCCCAGTTTAAAGTACTTCCCTGTGATTCTGGCAGCCTGGGGCTTTCCTCCCTGGCATTTAGCATCACTTGTGCTCAGGCATCTGTGTAGCTCTTTGTAATAACATCCTCTCTGTTTCAGGAATGCAGAGTCTCCAGGGCAGAGGCTGGGCCTGTCTGGCTCACTGCTGGACACACACTAATTAGTACTTCACGTGACAGAGAGAAAATACTAAGCATTGACACACTGACTGAATGGAAGAATGCCTAGCTGAATGGGTATGAAACATCATAAAATGAGTTGGATTCAGAGAAATTAAACCCACATGGAAAAAACCTACAAACTTACCATGAATAGTGATCATATGGATTAAATGGGGACTCATTTATAAGCAATTTGCTTTCTGCTTTTCTAGAATGAAATTTACCCTCAGAAAGCTGAATGGAATAAAGTGCTATCGGTTTAGAAACTATGATCAACTTTTAACATCTTTGAATTATAAGAAATTTTAATATAGTTATCAGTGCCTTTCAGCATTTCAAATATGAGAAGTAGAAAGTTTTGTGAAAATTTGTTTTCACTGTATTATCTCTCAGAAACGTTGCAAGTCATAAAACATGTAATATTAATTTTAAACATCTATTTGAGTACTGATTTGTCCCTCTCAATGTCATTTCTGAGCATTTTAATTCCCCCCTAATGGTCCTCCATCCTCCAACGGGAGTATAATGGGAAAGCACCAACACAAAGAATGGACTAATTTAATACAAAAATAAAATATCCCTAGCTCTGAGGATTTAGCTCTTCCCTGGTAATATTTTTGCCTGTTTGTTTGTTTTTACAAAATATAGGATGTTTGTACTTGATACAGTAAGATATGATACTTATACCCTTCATCTGAATTCTGGAGAAGATTGTCTAATTATGCAGATGTGCCATTAAGCTTGGGGGTGGGGGGGCTGTACTCTATTCTAATCTTAAATCTGCTCAAACGGCTGTGTGACCTTGTACCTGTGCTGTTCGTCCCAGAGCAGAGGGTAGGTAGTGGGCATAGTGACTATAGAATCCACACCTACATCTTATTGTGTTTGTTAATCTTTAAGATAATTGGTCTCATCAGGAAAAAAGACAAAATCTCAGCAACTCTGTTTCTACTGAATATCAGGGAAGAATTAGGGGTAGGGCGAGGAGAGGGAGCAAGTGCCCTACGACATGAAACCTGCAACGTGTTGGGCTTTAGCCTTGGTTGGGAAGAACTGAAACTTCCAACTGCTGAGCCCAGCTAGGGACTTCAAGAAAAAGTCCTATGTCACTTGGTGGCAAAATTCTTTCAAGAGCTAATCCTACCTTTTTTTCTATCTCAAAGAGTCCAAATGAAACCCTGGAATTATTTTGTTAAAGTGCAAACTGAACATTTACCACAGCATGGTAGTCCATTTGTATGTCATGCTTTACCCACATGTTTTGGCCAGACCAAATGTGATATATCTTCTAAAATTTTGGAAAAATGAAATGATTGATATTAACTATTCCAGTGATTTCAAATTTGATTCCTTATTATTACGGCTACTGAGATAATTTTCTTGAATTTACACAAAGAAGTATAAAAAGCAACAGATATAATTTCTCTTCTAATTTACACTTGGAGAAACTGAGAACTCAATACTCACTGGTTTAGGAAAGCCAGCTCCTCTCAAGTATCCTTCTTCATGCTTAGCAATGGTTCTCCTTTCCAGACCTTTAGTTTTCTTTAGTGGTATAAATCGCTATGTTTAATTATTGTATGTATTAGTTTCCTTACTGTTTTGTCCTATCCCATCTAGATTAATATCATCCAATGTGGGAACCATCAGACACATACAATTATTGAGCACTTGAAATGTGGCTGGTCCAAACGGGGATATACTATGAATGTGAAAGGCACACTGGATTTCAGAGTTGGTAGCAAAATATACCTAACTGAATTCTTCTTATATTGATTACATATTGAAATAATGTTTCAGTTATATCAGATAAATAAAAGACACTATTACAATTAATTTCATCCACTTCTTTTTAACTTCTTATTATGGCTATTAGAAAACTTTAAGTTGCATATGCAGCTAGCAATTGTGGCCAGCTAGACAGTGCTGGTCTAGAAGGCATGCTCTTTGGGCTCAGGGACAAGTTCTGTCCTATTCACTCCAGTTCTTGCACATTTGTTATACAGCAGGTCTAAGTACAGGGCCTGATAAACACTCATGCCCCTATAGCCCCAAACTGAAGCACTGTTGATTAAATGAATGAAGCAGCAACCATATCAAAAGCTTTGCAAAAATTCCCATATGAACCCTAATCTAAAAGATGCAAGCTATTTATAAAAACAGCTCATTTTAAAGCTTTAAACTGTTCATTTTTAGAATTTGCTTGGGACCACATGTCAGATCACCACTTGTTTGAGGCCTCTTCCGTGGCATCCATGGTAGTGCTCAAGGAACACAGCCAGAAAAACAATGGCTCCCAAGCTTCCTTTGTACTTCTCTCTGTGTTTCTAAGGTTGCCAAAGCAGAATGAGACAGTTAAAACTCTTCCTGTAGACTGACTACAATCTTGGAATCTTGATAGGTCATTACTACCAGGTCAGTATCATAAGCTGCTATCCAGGAGACCTAATTCTTCTACCAATTGTTGATCTTTCTTTCTTGAGACCTTGGCAAATTATTGACCCTTGATGTGTCCCCATTTCCTCCTCCCTAAATGACACATAAACAGTATTTAAGATAGATCTTTTCCTGGGTTGTTGTAAAGCTCTACTGAAATGATAACCAGCATAAGGGTGCTTGGGATAAACAACATCTGGTGTATAGCAATGGAAAAACAAAGAAAATAAAAGAACCTCCTTTTGTTAATAGTAACATGAAACGTTTTTGCATGTACTTAGCTGATACTTAGAAACTCCTTTTCAGGGATAAAAATAAAAGTTGTTACTTTAAGGAAATCATACTTGCTGTCATTTCTTTCCCTATAGTTTCAAGAAAACTTCTTTGAAGTTAATGAGGAAAACGTTAAGAATACTCAACAGAAAATAGATGGACACTAGCTGGGAAAGGAGTTAACTGATGTTGACGTAGACGAGACTGTAGAAGAACCAGCATTTCAGCTCCTTGACCCACTGACTACCCCACTTGGGAAGCCTACCCAGTGAGCTGGACTGTGAATTATTACATATACTTTAGCCCATTTTACACACACACACACACACACACACACACACACACACACACACACACACAGAAAGAGAGAGATCTAGTGACCCAGCAATTTTTAACAAAGCAAGACTGTTCATTGCCTTGAAGTTTGTTCTTTACATCATTTTAGACATATCAACAATATAAATTTGTGAGAGGATATTGGGTATAAGTTTAAGTAGTAAATTTGTCTAATGAAATTGCAAACAAAGATTGACTTGCTTTTGTCATCTGACCATAGATGCTGTTCCCAGGATTTTCAAGTCCCAAAATCTTTAAGTCCCAAAGCCAATTAAAAAACCAGGGAGAGGGGATAGGTGAATATATAGAAATTATTTCCATCATGCACATAATTTTGGTGCAAATTATTGTTTGTTAATGAAGATATAATTTGCCTAGATCTTCTATGAGAGACAATACTTCATTGATATCTCTATATCTTTGAGGAATTTTTGCCCCCACCCTCAGGTAGTTGTTCAATTCCTAGTTGACCTAAAGAGTTTAGTAAGAGTAAAAATTATTTTTCCTAAGAATCTATGGCTCTATTAGAAAGGTAATTGAGATATCTGTTCCTTGTAGATTTCAGATTTTTTGGTTGATTTGTTTGCTCTGGGATAATTTCACCTAAAGTCCTTGAGTAACTAGCAAAGTTATTTCTGTCAACTGATAATGTGGGAATAACCATAATATTATGGTCATGTACCTCAGTCTTTTTCTGAAACAACTAAAACACCTAATAGTAACTGTTACAAGAGATTAAGATTCAGCCTGGACCCTTTTCTTCAGCAAAGGTCTTTAAGAGAATCTAATTGATTCTAAAATAATTGAGATGGCTCAGAGTCCCTTTCAAATCAGATGAGCAGGGATCTGGATTAAATTTGGGATTCTCCAAATCTCAGTGGAAAAGACATGGTGAAAGAACATTTTATAATCCAAACATGATTGCCTACGAAGTGGTATATCAATAATGTGTACTTGGCAAAAATATTCAGAGTGAATAATGGATGATTAAAGCTCAAATAAAACTAATTTCAGATTTTTGGTCCTTTGTTTTTATAATTGCCTCATTCTTTATATAAATGCAAGATATGGCTTAGTAAATATTTATTTCACAGATGAATATAAATGCATTATCCTTCCTCAGAGCTGGTCCCCAGGCCCTAGCACAACACTGACCTTACACTGGATATTCACTGTTTTCTAGTCATATATTGAATAAGTGGCGAGTAAACTCTGGTTCAACCATTAGCTCTCATGTAATATTTACTTTCCAAATAGATTTGAAATTTAAGTTGCCTCTAACTCTTGTCATTAGCACAGTAAATAAGGTTATTGTCTCACATGCCCCAGTTTTTGTGGTGTTCCCAGACCTGGAGCGGAGTAGTGTTCTCTGTTTCAGGTCTACTCTCAGCTTATTTCCTGATAATTCCAGGGCTGCTGCTTCAGGCATTGTTAATGACTATTAACTGCCACATCTCCTGTGTCAGTTTTGACCCATTGGCTCAAGCTAAGTGTCTCATTAATTCTGGGCCCTCTGTTTCCAGAGGGACAGTGTTGTCTCCATTGTCCCTCTGGGCATGGCTTTATCAACTTGTGAGAAAGCTGGTTTTCTCCCAACCTTTATTTTGGAGGCTTTTTCTTTGGGTGATAGTAATCCTATGATGAATATCTTCTTTTTGCTGAAGGAAGCTGGCTTCTGGGCATGTAACATTTGTCTCTGTTTCTAGGTTTCACACCCCTTTGCAGTGGTCTTTTCCAACTGAATTATACTGAATAAGAACATTTCATGGCAATGTTCTTATCGTCAATGAAAACAATCAAGATTAATCATTGGTCCCTTCATGGTCTTTGGTAGATCATTAATCAACTGAGCTTCTGCATTGTGTAGCATTATTGGACCCAACCTGACTATTTCCATGGGACAGATCAATCATTACTGCTTGGTAAGAGTACACTCACTCTTCCCCACAACGTGACTCACATGCAGCATCTGCTCTGGGCCTGCCTCCGATCTGAACAATTTCTTTCATATGAACTTTTACTTGCTACCTGCTACAGAAAGAACATGCCTTAGGAGTGAGTGAGTTCACGAGACACCATCAGTAGTATCTGGCACATGCTGATTTAACCTGCATCTGATTAGGGTGTGTGTCATCTATACTTTAAACCTTCTTCACTTTTAGGCCATTTTTATTATTTCCAATAATCAGAGTAAGAAGCTCCTACCAAATGAGGGCTTGTGCCTTGCCCTTCCTACAGGCATACATTTCATCTTCCTTTACGCTTCCTGTTCATGCTTTACACCAGTCCTGTGAGTTGTGTGTCCTACTGTGCTGCTTATTGTGCACATTTGGAAGTGAAAGCAATGAAGAAGTAAAGTGATTTTATCAAGATCACAGAATTAGTCGTGTTGTTTTTAGGTGTTACTGAAACAGTAGCAATTCACAAGGCGTTACGAGTAAACCCAGTCCTTCCATGGGTTAACCCATATGAAAAAGGAAGTCATGCTGTTCTCATACATTCCTGACCTTCCTGCCCTTCTCCCTTTCTAAAAATCATAAAAATGACTCCTATTTTTCCATTAGTCTTGCTGGCATCACTCTTCTCAGCTAAAGATACTAAGCCCACTGACTCTAAACTATTGGCTCACAAAATTTTGTCTGTTTCATTGGGCAGAGAGCTTTCACACAACTGTTTCTCAGGACTGAATTTCATAGACAGTAATAGCTTTGAGGCCCTTTTAGAGCAGCTTTGATACAGTCATTCACGTGCAGTTAATTTTTGAAATGGATACCAGCCCACTAGTGCTAAAGAAAAGTAACAAAGGTATTTGTGTGGGTTTCTTTAACACTTTTCCAGTAATAAAAGTTTTCACCTGTAATTAGTTTAATTTTCTTTCTTTCTTTCTTTCTTTCTTTCTTTCTTTCTTTCTTTCTTTCTTTCTTTCTTTCTTCTCTTCTCTTCTCTTCTCTTCTCTTCTCTTCTCTTCTCTTCTCTTCTCTTCTCTTCCTTCCTTCCTTCCTTCCTTCCTTCCTTCCTTCCTTCCTTCCTTCCTTCCTTCCTTCCTTCCCTTTTCTTTCTTTCTTTCTTTCTTTCTTTCTTTCTTTCTTTCTTTCTTTCTTTCTTTCTTTCTTTCCTTTCATCTTTCTTTTTCAAAGTAAGACTGCTAATGAAAAGCTGCAATGTCATCTGGACAATAAAGCCTTTGACCAGTCTTCACATTCACAATCACCCAATAAGTTAAGGAAACAGTTAATGTATTAAACAGAGTGTACAAAGTGGACATAGATTAACTAAGCTCCTGTATATTGTTTTAACTTTAAACAATATCATGAAGGCTGTAAGCACCCAGGAAAGAAAACAGCACGGTGAAGTCCCTTCCCCTTCACCAGCTCTCAGGTACCTCGCATCCCAGGAGAACTTAATTAAAGTCTCTTGTGTTATTCTCACCCTCACTGCCTCCACACTAACTCTGTTGAAAGAAGTTCTGCCCCAATGATGGGTCAAGGCATGAGCAAGCATACATTTACTGGTAAGCCAGCAGCTCTTGGTCAGAATGGGGGACCTGAGCCCAGGCATGCCTTTCACCCTGTGCCTCTCCTCTTCTTGTCCAGGAATGAAAGCCCAGCTGTGAAGGAAAGAAGAGCATGACAAGTGATATACAAAGTTGGGAGTCTGTGGCTCAGATGGTCGGTCACAGTAGCTGACTTAGGGGATGCATGTTGGAGAAGAGAGACATCCTTTCTGATGAAATCCTCTGAAAGTTGGGTACAGTATCCTAGTGGAAAGACAGAATCATCCTCCTTTGTGTAAGGGTCTCAGACATGCTGAAGCTCCCGTAAAAATACTAGCTGGAAGCTACTACTAAGGCTGTTTTTTCCAGTTACTATTTACTTTATTTCACAAATAGTATATGTTCCTTGTTGAAACATTAAAAAATTCAAATGAGCAAAAATTAAGCACATAAACATTATCTGAAGTGCTGCCCACTCTCCCATTCCACCGAGATAAGCCTGGTCAGAATTGTGCTGTATGTCTTTCATGTCTTCCTGCTTTGAATTGGGGAAGAAATACATATGTATACTCTCACACAACTTCTCACACACAAATGGAATCAAATGTTTTAGACCCTTTCCTCTTAGTATAGCCTAAAACATCTTTCCATGTCAATTAGTATGATTTTCTTCTAGTTTCTGTCAAAGTGAGATTGAAATGGGCAGGTCTCCCCTTAACATTTGTGGATCTGTAGCTTGGTCCATCCAAGAGAATAAATGAAGGCTGACATAGTGTGTGCCTAAATATATTTTAAAGTTGTGAAGTCAGCCCACAAGCTGTTCAATGAAAAATTATTTTATCCTCCAATCATGATAAATATGACTTTATATGAACCTGGAGGGTGAGGTTCAAATTTAGACTCCTTGGACCTTTTGGGTTCCATACTGGAATACAGTGACACAAGGTGAGCTAGCCCCTGACCCCTCCCAACTCCATCTAATTCTGTACAAAAAGAGGTCTCCTGTGCCCACATGTTCAAATTCTGTCTACACTACCTGCAAAGAGCCACCCCTTACACCTAGGGGGTGAGCACACTGGTGGCCCAGTCTACCCCTGGGAGATGGACTTGGGAACGTTGGGTCTTTTCCAGGTCCTGAACACCAGGAGTGTGGTCTAGAGGGAGAGGCATAGGGTAGGAATAAGCCCTTGGTTTCATTCTGAAAGGAAGGGCCAGGCTGGCTGGAGGTGGGACAGAGGAGGTCCCTAAAGCATAGGGCTCACAGTAGGCTAGAACTTGGTGATAAATATCCTTGTGCACTGGTGTTTGTATACTTCTCCAATTATTTCTACAGGCTAGAAGTGCATTAGTTGAATCAGAAAGTATGACTATTTAAAGCCATTGGTAACAACATTTCTGAAAGCTGGTCCACTTTCCAATCCCACCAATAGTACAGGGCAGTGCTGGTAAGCACATGCCATGAGCACAGCTACCTTGAGTAACATGATTCTTTTCCATTGTTACAGATTTGGTAGATCAACATGGCATATTACTGACTTAATTCATATCTCATTACTTAATATGTGATGAATCCTTTTTTCACATCAGCACTTCATTTTCTTTGAATTAATAAATCATATCTTTTATCTTTGCATTGAGTGGTTTAATGTGTTCTATTTGGGCTCTTGATACATTAAAGATATTAATCCTTTGGCATATCCATGAACAAAATTTATTCTTGAACTAGGTTCATTATGTTTGTTTCTTCTATCCTTTTCTAGATCTTTTACCTCTCAAGGATGAGATCTAAAAATGAACCATTTTGAAATATTGATAATGGAAGACTCAATGACCTGAGGTGAAAAGGTCAATTCAATAGGTCAGTTCAATTTAAATAATTGTTCATCACCTGTATGTGCTTGGCGGAGTGACATAGAATTCTACAGTTGCATTAAAAATTACTGAGGCTCAGTATTGAAATAGAATGGAGTTAATGTTACAGGACCATGACAACATTTTGGAATTCTTCACCATCCCCTATTTACCTATTAAGAGGTGGTATTCTCTTGGAGGCAGAGGGTTGAGTACCAGATATACAGACATATGAATTACAAAATAATTCCAGTTTCTGTTTGACACCTGAATTCATATGTGCTGTACATTCTTTGGAATCCATAAAATTTTCAAGGATTATTTCAATTACTACATTTTTTACCTTAAATAATGAGGTTAGCTATGTAATGATGTGACTCAACTGTACACAAATTATTTTGAGAAAAATTAATAATTGCAAAGTCATCATATTAAAAAACATGGAAGAGGAGCATATTGAATCTTATTAATAAGGAAACATAAAGCTCCCATGAGAAACTCTGTTTTAAGAGAAAGCTATTTGGTGAGTTAGAAAATAGAGAATGTTTATTAAGTATAGGTGGAATGGCATTCACTATGCTAAGTGAATTGCATTATCTCATTTAATCATTGAGAAGCTCTTTTTATGAGAGGCATATCTTTAAGTGATTTTTGTATTCCCCATTCTACAGATGAGGAAAAGGACAATGAGAGATTAAGTAACCTGTAAGAGGTGACACAAGTAGCAATAGGCCAATAGTGGGTTTGTTCTGCTGGGATTTGGAACCTATACTATATTCTTATTTCTTACTCTGAGATCTCTACTGCCTGCCATGAAGGCCCATGACATTCAGGGCAAATTCTGGAGGAAAGTTGGGAGGGGGAATACAAAATATGTTCGTGAAATGGGCCTGTAAACCTAGAAGATGAGGGAAAATGCCTGGCACTGGGCTGCCACAACCTCCTCCAGGGCAGATGGTTCTCCTTTCTTCTGAAAGGGCATTACTTTTAGATTCCCTCTTAAACTTCCCTCCAGGTAGTCAGTGACAATCAGGACAAATTATGTTGTTCTAGGAGTACAACCAAAGTTCTTTATCTGAGGCTCAAGGATTTTATGGGTCCATATTTAAAGAATGTAGTATGAGTATATACTTGTACCAATGCATTCATTCTCTGGAGAAACAGCCCATAGATTTCAGCAGATCTTCAATAGGATCCCTGACCCAAGAACGATTAAAAACAATTAGTGAGGACTGAAGTAAATTCTGTGGTATATCAAGAGCCATCTGCAACCAAAACTAGGGAACAAAATCTGGGGATCTTTCATTCAACGAATATTTATTGAGCTTATACCATGTGATGATGATCTTTGCTCAGGGAGCTGGTGGTACAAATGTTGGGAACCGCCCTGCCTGGTATCAGAAGCTGTAACCCCCACCTAGACTAAGGATGAGGGAATGACCTTGGAACCGTAAACCAGCAAGGAGAAAAAAACTTATCTCCCTGGCAGGAGCACCACTTCTGCTCCTTTTACTTCAACCTGCCTGGTCCCCAGTGCTTGGTCGGTTAGCCAATGACAGGTAAGATTCTCCAAGAGGGGAACGACCTAAGACAGGCATGATCACATGGGAGGCCCCCAAAGAAGGACTTTGAGGGCTACAGCAAAAGGGGGTGATGGACCCTCGCCCCTCGGCTTTGACAAAGCCTGAGTGCTCAT